>JAQIXJ010001216.1:0-22538 GCA_034700185.1 Phthiracarus laevigatus
CTAACAATGCAGTTTAAATTAAAAAAAGAAAAGACTAACGCACGCATTAACAATGAAAGTTCTATTAAAGAAATTTATATACAAATTTAATATAAAAGCCCAAACCTAACAAACTTACCAAATCTACCAAACCTAACCTAACCTACCAAACCAAACCAAACCAAACCAAACCAAACCAAACAAACTTATGGGGTGAAGTTAAGAAAAATATGAAAACAAATTGACTACAATCATGTGTTAACTCAAACAATGTTTACAAAGATTTATTTTTAAAAATTTAAACCTTACGTTTAACTTAAATGTTTTCAAAAGAAACTTAATTAAACTTGATTTTTGAAACTATAAATTGCAAGCTTTAATACTTTATTAGCAAAGCTAAAGCTTTTAATGAAAATTCGAATAAAGAGTTTTTAAATATTTACGTTTTCACGATGTTTTTAAATGGTATTCTATATATTGTGATGGGATCGTAATTAATAATAGATAACAAACTCCAAAAAACATTATATTGAATAGAAACTTTGGAAAAACTGTAAATTTGAAATATTTTTGGTAAATACAGTAAACTTGCGTAAAAGTTTTGCCAAACTGTAACTGAAATGTTGAAATAGATAATAAAATAAACTAAATAACTAATAATAGGCGCGAATATAATGATAGCTAAATGTTGATATGATGTTCAAGACAGCGACGAAACGTGTGGTACACGTCAATGACAGCGGACGTAACAATTATTGCGATAACACAATAACGACAGCCAAATATAATTTCATCACATTTGTTCCACGTTTTCTGTTCGAACAATTTCGACAATACTCGTACCTATTTTTTCTGTTCAGTGCAGTTATTCAACAGATCCCGAACGTGTCGCCGACAGGAGAGTTTACCACTGCTGTGCCGCTAATATTTATTCTGTCCGTTTCGGCGGTCAGAGAGATATACGAAGACGTTAAGCGACACAAAGCCGACAGGAAAGTGAATCGAACTCATGTAATGGTATTGAACGCGAAGAAAGCGAACTGGAAGTTGAGATTCTGGTATAAAGTGAAAGTCGGAGATATCGTCAAAGTGAAGAATGAACAGTTTTTTCCCAGCGATCTGTTGGTTATATCGTCGTGCGAACCAAATGGTTTGATCGCCTTTATTAAATTAATTTATTCATTGTTTAGATATTAAACTCATTAAATACTGTTTCATTTAAATCTAAGGAATGTGTTATATCGAGACATCGAATCTTGACGGAGAAACGAATCTAAAGATTCGTCAATCATTGCGCGAAACGTGCGCATGCCTTACACCACAGAAATTAATAACAGACCTTTCAAACGCCACCATTGAGTGCGATCTTCCAAATCGACAATTATACGAATTTCACGGCAATCTTAAAATGGCGGACAGAGTGCATCCGATTGGTCCCGAGAATATTCTTCTTCGCGGCGCTAAGTTAAGGAACACTAACTGGATCTATGGGTGCGTGATATATACGGGACACGAATCAAAATTAATGATGAATTCCACAATTAAAGCTCCGATGAAGCGATCAAACGTCGAAAAGATAACCAATCGGCAAATATTGTTCTTGTTTTGCATTTTGATTATCATTTGCTTGACATCGGCCACAATGTCTCAAATTACTGCGCGTAATCTTAATCAAAATCATTTTTATTTGGCGAATTTGGGAGATAAGCTGTCAACAAACTATTTCTTTGTTTTCCTAACATTCGTCATTCTTTACAATAATTTTATCCCAATATCATTGATAGTGACGTTAGAAATGGTTCGTTTCATTCAGGCTCACTTCATCAACAGTGATCTTGAAATGTATTGCTACGATACGGATACACCCGCTTCTGTTCGGACCAGTAATCTAAACGAAGAGTTGGGTCAAATTAGGTTTGTTTTATCCGATAAAACTGGAACGTTGACCCAAAATGTTATGGAGTTTAAAAAGTGTACGATTGCTGGCAATATATACGAAGAGAACGATTTTGATTCAATGATCGAAAAATCAAAATCAAAAGATTCGCAGGCAATGTTTGTCCAGGAATTTTTTATTTTGCTATCGGTTTGCCAGACCGTAGTGCCAGAAGTTATAGAAAATAAAAATGGGGAAAAAACAATAGTATATCATTCAGCGAGTCCTGATGAGGGAGCGCTGGTTCAGGCGGCTAAACGTTTTGGCTATGAATTCGTTGCGCGAACGCCTACTCATGTCTATTTTAATGTTTTCGGCGTTAAACAGATGTATGAAATATTAAATGTTCTCGATTTCACTTCGAGTCGAAAAAGAATGTCAGTAATCGTTCGTTTGCCGGATCGAAAAATTAAATTGTATATGAAAGGCGCTGACAGTGTGATTTACGAAAGATTATCGTCAAAACAATTCGGCGATTTAACAGAAGCGCATTTAACTGATTTTGCGACCGAAGGATTGCGAACACTTTGTTGCGCTTCCACTGATATCGAAGAAGATTCTTACCAAAAATGGAATAAAAAATACAACGAAGCACTAAAGGCTACCAAATTTCCAGACGGTTTATCTCGCGAACAATATCTTAATAACATAATGTCTGAAATAGAACGTAATTTGAATCTAATTGGAGCGACAGCTATAGAAGACAAACTTCAAGACGATGTGCCGCATACTATCGATATTCTTCTAAGAGCAGGCATTCATGTTTGGATGCTTACCGGCGATAAACATGAGACAGCGATTAATATCGGTTATAGCTGTAAATTACTAACAAAGAATATGCAACTCATTATAATAACGGAAGATTCGCACGAAGCCACTCAAGAATCGATTCAAACAGAATTATCAAAAGTATCGGAAGATTCTGCTTTGGTTATTGAAGGCAAAACACTCTATTTTGCGATGTCTAATAAGTTACGCAAAGATTTCATGACTTTGGCATTGAAATGTCATTCAGTGATATGTTGTCGCGTATCGCCCGCACAGAAAGCCGAGATCGTGGAAGCGGTTAAAGAAACAACAAAGCAGATAACACTAGCTATTGGTGACGGAGCCAATGATATCGCTATGATTCGCGCGGCACACGTTGGCGTTGGCATATCGGGACGCGAAGGATTACAAGCTGTACATTCAGCTGATTACGCCATCGCACAATTCAAATTCTTATCGCGTCTTCTTCTAGTACATGGTTCGTGGTGTTATTCGCGTCTTTGCAAATTAATATTATATTCATTTTATAAAAACATCGCACTGTACGTCACAGAGTTATGGTACGCAACCCAATCTGCGTGGAGCGGTCAGGCTATATTCGACAGATGGATCATTGCTCTCTACAATGTCATATTCACTGCCGCTCCGCCATTAGCTATTGGACTATTGGACAGGCAATGCACAGCAGATATTATGATCAAATATCCGGTGTTATATCAATCCATGGCAAAAGGGTTTAATGTACGCATATTTTGGATTTGGATCGCTTCCGGATTATGGCATTCGCTTATACTATTTTGGTTAACTTATTGGATCATATTTCACGACACTCTTTGGTTAAATGGATTATCCGGATCTTATCTGGTGTTTGGAACTTTTTTATATACTTACGTTGTGGTTACAGTGTGCATAAAAGCTGGAATAGAGATAACGTCGTGGACGTGGTTAACCCACGCTGCTATTTGGGGATCGATTTGTTCGTGGTTTCTATTTCTACTAATATATTCTAGATTTTGGCCACGACTACCGATGGCATCAGGTATGAGTTCAATGGATATTTATCTTTTCTCGTCGCCTGTATTCTGGTGTGGACTCGGATTCATACCTTTGGCCGCGCTTTTGAGTGATATTATTTATAAAATTGTTTCGAGAACTTGTTATAAAACGCTTTCTGAGCAAATAATCGAAGCTGAAAAAGAAAATTCGTTTACAAAAACTTCCTTACTTAATGAAACGCCAAAATTAATCAAATCGGCGTTAAATACAAAAAAGCTAAACCTTATGAGAGATGAAAATAAAAGACGTAAACAACTTCTCCAACTTGAGGTACAGCATGGTTACGCGTTTTCGCAGGAAGAAAATAGTTTCTTACCTCAGTCTCAACTAATTCGTGAGTACGATACGACTAAAGCTAAACCAAAAGGTTAAATTAATTATCTAAACATAAGTCCCATATTTTTTTTTACATTACAGTAATTTTTAATTCTTATTGCTAACATTCTTAATTCTATTGCATGTAACTTATTTATATATGTAAAAATCGTTTATAAACTTGTATTAAACTTAATATAACTATATGTCACATCTTTTATTATATTTTATTAAAAATAAGCAATTAATCTCTATTGTATAATAATTATTTGAAAAAATTTCAATTTATATCTCAATTTTATTTAGATTTTCATTCGAAACATTACTTTCCGAATCTTTTTTAAGCAATAATTGATCAAATACACCCCAAATTTGTTCAATATTAGCTCTATTATCAATTTGCAACATTACGTCCTGAATTAACTTTGAATCTATTTTTCTCTTACCAGATCTCGCATATTTTCTTGCAATTTTAGGATATTTTTCAATAGTATTTAAGCAAAACAGTTTCAATTCTTCCTCGTCTTTAATAATATTCCAATTTAAATCTTTAATTAGTTGACTCGCAGTTCGTTTCTCGCCATTAAAATGGAGATGTATAATATCAACGGCAGTCCCCATCGATATATAATCATTTAAATACATATCGATTGCGTTGGCAATAAATATGGGCTCGAATTTAAACGAAATAAAATCTAACTTATATTCGACGAGTATTTCTCTAAACTGCGCGTTTATAAACATAAATATTTCGTTAGATTTTTTAATGGCACTTAATTCAAAAATATTAATGAAGAATTGTCTCATTCCTGGTTCTTTCATTAAAATAAACACGTGCTCTAACTTTAAACCATAAACTTCAAGAAGATGTTGCCTTTGTTGTACCGGTAATTCTGGTATTTGTCGCCTAATACTAGAAATATTAATTAAATTTGGATATAAATGGCAATCACTGTCATCGGATAATAGCAATGGCGGCAAATTTGGTTCAGGCATAAACCTATAGTCTTGTACCACCTCTTTATCGCGCATTACAAACGTTTGTTTGCGTTTCGAGTCAAACATTCGCGTTTCATTCACCACTTGTTTTCCATCATTAATTAAGTCTATTTGTCGCTTAATTTCGTACGTAATCGCTTGATGTATAAATAAGAACGAATTGAGATTTTTCACTTCAGTTCGGACACCGAACGGCTGGTCTGGTTTGTGAACGGATATATTTGCGTCGACTCTAAGCGCTCCCTCAGACATTTTGCACGAACACGTGCCGATTTGCTTCAGAATCATAACTAATTCGTTCACTAAACCAATAGCTTCGTCAGCGGTGTTAATATCCGGTTCGAACACAAACTCAATTAATGCGACGCCAGCTCTATTAAGATCAACTAAACTTCTGGCGTTTGCGTTATCCTGCAGTGATTTACCTGAATCTTGTTCTAATTGGATCTGTTTGAGCGTTGAACGCTTCATATAAGCACTCGAACCTGAATATTCGTTATAAGCGATGAAATCAATGAAGCCATTTGTGGCGATCGGACATCGCTGTTGGGTTATTTGATAACCGGCGGGCATATCAGCGTAGAAGTAATGCTTTCGATCGAATAGCGAGTGCTTTTCCACATTGCAGTTCAGTGCTAATGCCGTGAGAATCGCCGATTCCACGCATCGCTTGTTGAGCACTGGAAGCGTTCCGGGAAGTGCGCAGTCAAACAGCGATACGTGACTGTTTGGTGGACCGATGTAACACGTGTTTGAGTCCGAAAATAGTTTAGAGTTTGATGCGATTTGCGCGTGAACTTCTAAACCAATAACACTCCGGTAATCACCGAACAAACGCCGTAAACGAATGCATGGCTGCGCTAAAACTATAGTTTTACTTACTTTATTTAGTGGTAACATCAAACATTCACTAGTTTTTAGATTAAATGCATAAACATTTACTATTTTTCGATCATTAAATTAAACACACTTTTTTGTTTACAATTTTCATGAAGTTTTGTCAAAACAATTGCTCGTTAGAGTGCAGCACAGAAGCGTAAGCGTGTGCGCCACTGATATAGTACGACCGATCGAAATAATGAACGTAGGTTTGCGACTATTCCGCTCAATGCATTAAAATGTAGTACGTATGCCACGCCCACTGTTCCTCTCATTAAATTGCTCTGCTTTGGACGGAATTGCAGCAAAAACTCTGATTGCACGCATCAAACTTTGTGTAAGTCTATAAAAAATCATTTTAATGAACAGCACAGCAATGTATAGTAAATAATGCATATTTTCAAATTAAATTTGTTTTTAGCCTGTTTTTTAAAACTTTGAAAAAGGGGTAGAATTGCATTTTGTACGGAAAATTTGATGTTTCTCAACCCTCAATTCATAACAATGTATAGAAATTTTTAAATTAAAAATAACAATAAAACATAGTGTATGTCACATTATAGGATTTACAATTTTCTAGAGTTTTCAAATTAAATCTAACAAGTTAAATAAACTAACAAAAAACATGTCACCCCTATTAATATAAATAAAATTTTGTCCTAAAAATAAATATATTTGAATGATTTAAAAAATAAAATTGAAAAAACAAGAACAGAGTAAGAATATGGCAGAAATGGAAGCGTTAGATAAAACAGTAGAATTATTTTCGGAACTTAGATTCGAATGCGCGCACGAAGACTTGCTCATCCAAATTCTGTCGCATCTAACCATTCGCATGAAATTCATGTATCAACTCGTGTGCAAAGAATGGTACGATGCCTTGAAAGGTCTATTAAGGCGTCAAAAAGCGATGCAGTTTTATTGTAAATTGGAAGATAGGCCAGAATCGGCGACAGCTATTAATTTAGATTTTAGTCATTTTCCCGCTCACTATATCCAACTGTTTGGATGGTGTCCTAACTTGCAAAGAATCGCATTCTTCAATATCGAAGTGTCTGATATATTGATATGGAATATCTCCCAATACTGCGATCGTATCAAAGAGCTGTCGATTTCGAAAAATTTTGCTTTGCCTAACAATGACTTTAAACATAATTGTCGAGTGATTTCGCGAAAATATAACAAGTTATCTCGTTTGACGATTCGTGACTATGGTATTACCAGCGATCAATTGGTATTGATTTTACGTTCACTCAAACATTTGACACATTTAAGTGTGATTTATTTGCAGAACATTAGCGAAGATTTTGCGCAACATATCAATGCGGATATGAAATGCTTAGTTCTTGAAATGGCGTACGATTTGTCCATTCATAACGACAATAATTCCAGCGATTATATTCAATTTGTGAATAGTTTAGCGAATAGTAAAGCAAAGTTAGAGACATTGAAGCTCAAAGGTATACCCGTTTACACATATCTCGTTTCAAAACTTTGCGCGTTTAAGTGTCTAAAAGAACTTCAGTTAGAATTGAGTATAATCTCAGCGCCAACCAGTTTGGTTGCTTTTGGCGCTCTTAAGTGTTTGCAATCTCTCGATCTTCACGAAAAATCGCGAAATTATTTATTGAACGATGAGATGATGTCCGCTATAATGAAAGGATGTGGAAAACTTACGGAACTAAAACTCGGCACTAACTCTAATCTGACCGCAATTTCTTTGAACAATATCGACAAATACTGGCCTAACATCCAGTATTTGCTGCTTGAGTTGAAGTGCGTTCGCGATCAAAACTTTCAGTCTTCAGTCAATAATATTGATGGTAACACGTGGAAAGCGTTGGCAAATTTAACAAAACTAAAACATTTTCAACTGATCACTTATAGCGCCACTGTTAACGATATCGAGAATGTTTTAGCGAATTGTGCGCAAATCAAAGAGTTTAGGGTTTATCTCACTTATGCTAAAACAATGACGCAGAACGATGCCAATCATTTAATCGATGTATTGTCCAGAATTTATGGCCGCGTTATTCATATTAATGTGCAAAACTTTTCGAATCGAAGAATTACTGTGCGTTCCAATCATTTGATGGAGAATGTGGCCATTTATGTCCGAAATCACTAAAACTTGAGTGTATTTTTCGATAAATTTGTATTTGCTTTGTATTATTAATTAACATATTCGGTTCAAATAATTCATTAAATAAATCAGATAATCGTCATAAAATAAGCTGTGTTTCTACTTTTCCATTATTTATTAACGTTAAGTAATTCAAAATTATATAATTACTTGTTTATTCAAGAAATTATCTATAAATAGTCTAATTATACAGTACAACTAATTGTGAATCAGGCAAAAGGGCATATTGCTAAAAATTACTGATTAGTTTAGTATTGATTTAATGCAAAAATTACTCTTTTTAAACATATATGCATTGTTTTTTAAAGCAACTTTATAAGATTGCCTAGTTTTTATAAGCTCTTACCAAAAATGGGAAAATTTGTGGTAAAATCAGCAGTTTTTAACATCCGATTAAATATTGAGAATTCAAAAGAATAGAAATTGAAACCTTAGACCATATAGTCTAGAATACTCTGCTCTTAATTAAACCTTCCAAAATTTATTTTATAAATTAAATCTTATTAAAGAAATTGCTACACTTTTCACTTAACTAAAATTCGTAGACAAATAAAATAATTACAAGAATTCACAAAACTATCTGTTGTATAACGGAATGAGTACACGCTTGCGAAACCCAATTTTGTGCTTATTGCAGAGCCGGAGGTATAAACTAAATCTGTAAACGATTTGATGAGTGATGAGCTCTGACTATCAGACTTATTTTCCATGAAAAATTATAGTGGAATACTTGAAATTATTGTAAAAATAGGATTGTAAAGCGCAGAATTAGGGAATGGATGATTGGATCATTTAGCAATTTGATTCAATTGAGCCTAAACTTAAACAAAAAATAATAAATTACACTTTAGTATCCGCGATCGCATCTAAAAATATGCATTTAAAGTGTTTGAGTGTGTGAACGCACGCACATCTCACGCAACAATGCATTTGAATCGCTAACTTATGCATTCAATTTCACAATCAAATCACAAACTCGAAAGCGACACGTGACACGTGACACCAACGCTATAATATTACGCATCGGAAATTGCGGCACTAATACTGTAAACGTATCGTTTCCAGTGATTATCACCTTTATTCCCGTTTATCCAATCTTATAGTTAATTGAAATTATAAATATTTTCATTAGAAATGGTCAATTTATAATAAACATACGTTACAACAAAAGTGCACTCATTCTGTATATTTTGCTTTATTTATCTTTAATTACATTATTCAACCATAAACAAAGTTTATTATGTTAAAAGCATATGTTGTATTTATCAAATACAACTTTACTTAAACAAGTCCTCTGTGAACGTATGTACGGACAGACAGATAAAACCATAAGCTCGAAAACTTCTTTATCTGAAAGTGAGCTACAATTATTGAGCTTAAAAAATATTTTCAAACAATATTTATGACACAATAATATTATTAGGCATGCAATTGTCTCAAATTTACTTTAATTTTTATTAAAAATATCATCATTTTATCTGTCTTTATAGTAGTTTTTTCTTTGCATTTTTAAGAATGTAAGACAGTATAATGATATTATATCGATTCCAATAGCTTTCATAGTGCACCTTAATTTTGGGTAAATAAAGCTTTAAACATGTTGTTAGCAAAGTACAGTATTTAGCTTTTAACATTAAATTTAATAAATAGTTATATAAATAAGATAATAGTTTAGCAATTGAACATTAGGGTGGCTATAGTTAAGATGTATTATATAATGGAATGGATCGATACAGCATCAGCTCTAACGAGTGTGTAGACATAATGGTTAGTTAATGGTGCAGTCACTGTGATTGCATTGGATATGTTAAGCCAACTGAACTCCTCCTCAACTCCACTGGATTTGCTGGTTTTGACATTTGCTCGTAATGTGAAATAGAAAATTGAAAGTAAACTAAACAAATTCTTATGGTATGTCAAGAACAGAGCCCTCACTACAGTTTAATGTATAGTGGAAATGAGAATTATATTCGAAATCTATGGTTAAATAAGCGAAAGCATAGCATAACACATATATTCACATAACACACAGACACACACACACACACATACACATACATACGTGTATTACTATAACTGTTCGCTTTTCCATCTAATTTTAAAAAATAATTTTCCCAAACGCTTTCTATTCCACTCATACTTCTGCCTCTGGGTATACAACATTGGGATGTCATCTCCAGAAGGATTGTCGTCCTCTGTTTTGGACCCCTTTGCTGATTACGCGTTCCCATCTGCTATTGAAGATCATAATACGTCTTGTGGTGTTGAACAGCATTACAATCACTTTAGTAATAATAATAATAATAATAAGTGTACACCAAATCAACGCAATCACTACTTCCAATCGAATAGAGGATATCACACCCAACCACAGCCACAACCAGAACATCACACACACAACTATCACACTGAAGGTAAGATTTTTGAATTCTATGGTTCATATCCCGTTATCTATACATCGATGAAAGTTTTTCAAGGTATGGATTCATATTAATATTTTACTGCATTTGATTTCGTATTGATTTATTTCAACCAAATTTACTATGCATTCATTTTGTTTAGACATATCACCTCAAAACATAGAGGAATCGAAATTGTTTGAATCAGATCCGGATTCATGCGCTGCTGGACAAGAAGTACCCGTTCATGGCTACTATTTCTTGCACCATAACTGTAAGTGTGTCGCAAATGATTATTTTTTCATATTTATAAATATATAAATTAGAAACAATAAATATCTTCAAAAAATTTTTAATAAATTTGTGCTCGCTTTTTGAATTGAATATTCGTTTTTATAAAGAAATTTTTTAAATTTGAATCAAACAACAAAATGAACTTTGATTAAGAATTTATTTCCATTCAATTGTGATGATTACAAAAATAAATCAAAGTCAATAGAAAAGTATTTCATTTGATATATTAAACATAGATAGATGTAATTTGGATTAGTTATGAATTGAGAAAGTTTGCGCCAAACTTTGCTTTTTTGATTATTTTTACTCAATTAATCTATGAGTAAATAATCATTGAATTATGATAAACTCAAAAATATTTAATAAAATATTAACTTCATCATATCAAGTCAATGTTTTATAAAAATAATTTTTTTATACTACTCTTACGAATTAGTTGGAAAGACATAAATTAGCATTTGTTTCATATATTTTACAGTTTTAAAGATATCCATAGCGAACTGTCCGTTATTTTTAAGATTAGTAATAATAATTTGCTTACTGACAGTACAGTATATCGTTTAACCAAATTAAATAGTGGATAATATTTCATGACTGCACTCAATCAGTGCAGTCACGAAATATTATCCACTATTCAATTTGGTTAAACGATATACTGTACTGTCAGTAAGCAAATTATTATTACTAATCTTAAAAATAACGGACAGTTCCAGTAAGCAAATTATTATTACTAATATTTTACAGTTGTTTAACTGTTAATTTTCACAAAATTAAGATATAAACCACTTTATAGCTTATACTGTAAAAACACTATAATTTAACACTGGACGACATACGTATCACTTGTGCCACACGAAACATTTACATTTTTAACACTATAAACATAGTAATCTAATGAAATACAACAGAATGCCAATTAAGTTTATTAAAATTTAAGTTAAATTTTTGAATTGCTTTGATCGATGAACGGATGAACGGGCTATAAGCGCATATTTTAAGTTTTTAAACCATAACACAATCAAAGCTTACGTAATTATAATAATAATTAAAACTTTTACTAATAAGTTAATTAAAAATTTTAACCTAAAGCTAATTACAATATTTTTAAAGCTAACAGAAGCTGAGGAAAGCCAAATTAAGGCTCATTTCAAAATGATGTCATTAAAAATCTAAAGCGAGCACAACTTTTCATTTTACTTAATTAAAGTTTGCTTAAAACAAAAAATCTCAGTAATTTTATCAAATTTGTAATTTTTTGAGATATTTAGTAAAACATGATTTAGTATAATATCGCGTTAATCTATACATATGGCTCATGCGATGGATTCAAATCATTGTTACGTAGTTATTTGCACTATTAAGCTCATTAGAACCCATTTCAACTCATATATAGAATCATAATGTATTTGAAAATAAGTTTTTAAATTTATATAAAAAAATTAAAATTTGAATAAATCATTATAGTTTCGTAATTTTGGAATGTTTTTCTCCAGTTAAAATTCAATGTTACATATTTGTTACCGATCTAAGTCTTGTACAGTTTACTAGTTAATACTACTGAATGGCAATACTGTTTATACGGTGCAGTATTTAAATAATTATCTTTCTCCGTTTACTATTTTCTATTTACTATCACTTTTTTACTGCTTTAAAAAAGTTAAAAAATCTAAATCAATATAATATGTACTGAGGAGTCCATCGCATGGGCTTCCTTTGCTTGCTTCCGGTTCGCAATAAACTTGAGCAAAATGCACCAACTTTTAGATAGTGGACATTGCGACGGTGTGTTTAATAGTGGCTACAGTACAATGATCAGCCATGGAGGGTATCCATCGCACGGGCCATACAAAGTTCAACGTCATGCAGCTAACATTCGAGAGAGGAAAAGAATGCTCAGCATTAACAGCGCTTTCGAAGAACTAAGAGTACATGTGCCCACATTTCCTTTCGAGAAAAGGTATGGCTACGTATTTCAATCAATTCATCCATTATTAATATATTGTTTATCATTATTGCCAATAAAATTCTGATATTCTGATCAAAATAAATTAATGTTCACTCTTAATAATTTTGAGCTTATTTTTATAAAATGCTTCATTTATTAATTTATGTTATTACTAATGTTACGTCAAGTTTAATCCAAATTTTATTTTTTTTAAAAGTAAAACTCTATTGTGTGTCATGGATATCTAAATCTTTAAAACATAGTTTTAAATAAAAAACCCCAATCAATTTTTTATCATATTTAATAATAATTAAAATCAAAATTTTATGGTAATAAAAAGTTCCTATTTCTGTATTTGATGTCTGTGAAAGGTAATGTGTACTCCAAACTTCAAAATCCCATTCTAAGTATGTATTTATTTAGCATCCTTTTCTACGTGCAAAATTAATCATACTGTAATACTGCTATCAAATACTAGCTGATTCTTAAAAATAGCCTAATTTACACTAAATTTTTTAAGACATATTTTAAATTATTATATTTAAATATTTAAATTGATAAACAAATATACCTCAAAGATAATTCAGAATTATATTGGCTCTAGTCATCACCAAAAACAATATTTTTTCGGAATAAAAACTATAGAAAAGCTGACGATAGGAGATAAATCTAAAAAGTAGGATTCAAAAATCGTAGCAAAAATTTTATAATTTTAAATGATAATATAATTAATTATTCTAACACTTCTTTTAATTTAATTATACCGTTTATTTTTTTAATAAATTTTTGAACTTAAATTTTTCATCCGAAAATATGATATTAAACAAATTCTTCCGATTTAAACGATTATTTTATAATCGAAGTAAAAAATCTGGAAAATCTTCTAAATAAAGTCGGATTTATCGGACTAATAAAGTATGATTATTTTATATATAAATCATTGTTCCTATCAAGAGAAAATTATTTTGGTTTTGCTAAATAAAAACATTAAGTAAAAAAACGGGTTACCGAAAAATTATCGTATTTGATTGTCTTACATGTATAAATATATATTATGGAAATCGAAATTCTAACATAAATTCAAAAATTGATTATAGATTAAGCAAAATCGATACATTAAGATTAGCTATAGCTTATATAGCTTTATTGAAAGAAATTCTTGCATCCGAATATGATCCACTGACTTATATAGAAAAGTGTTTAAAAGGAGAGATTAAAGGCGATCACACTCAAGAGTGGAATACCAGTGGTTAGTTTTTCATCACTTTTTTTAACTAAGCGTTAATACTATAGTTAACTTTACCATTGCTTTAAATATTAGCAAAATAGTATTTAAAATCGTATTTGGTTTTTTAAATATATAATGTCTATATCAATTAAAAAAGTTAAATAAAATTTCTTAACAAAAATTTAATTTTGTAGACTTAACTGCTCGGCTTTCGTGGATAAATTGGGGAAATCTTGGAGTTAATCCTGAAAAAAGAAACATAGGCTCTCTGTCACCGTTTACGAGATCACCTTCTGGTCAGTTAAATGATATTTCAGGCATTTCTCATTATCAGTTAAACGATAGAAATCAAAGAAAATGAATTCAAATATGAAACATGCATTACAATTATTAATCATTTGTGTAATAATGTACGTATATGTAAATGTTGTGATTTAATAGTTGTGTAGTAATATTGTAATATTATTTAAAACTATAATACAGTTAAATAGAGTTATTTTTATTTTATTCTAAATTATAAAATGTTAATTTATGCGAATTGCTGTATGTTTTAAATAAATTGAATGCTGTTTAAAAAGTATTTAATATTTGGTGTTTTAATGCCTCATATGATTTCATTGAACAAACTTACAGATATAAGTTTTCACGCGCGCATCAAAATAATCATTAAAACTTGAATAATGTTTAAGTAAGTTAAACGAAACTGTTGTCTTAAATTGAAACTTCAAAGTTTAATTGTTGTCACGAATCAATTCTCAAGTAAGAATAATTTTTAAACTTTTAAAAGTAACAACAAAATAGTTACATTTAATACAATGTCGGATAATACCTTTTATAATCTTACAGATAATCAGAATTTTTTAGCGAATTCAATATTAAACAGGTATTTTAACCAACAATGATTAAATCGCACTGTTTTAAACAATAAACAACAACAATACATTCGTAGAAATCTCATTTTTGAGTAACATTATATCTTTTCATTTATTGGTTATGTAAAAGTTTAAGATAAAAGTTCCATTCAAATCAAAGTCAGTTCTACTTTTAATTAAATTATGCTGCTAACATACACTGGTTATGTATTTTATAGTATACTTATATTCCGCAAATAAGTTGTGTAAATACTGTACGAGAAGATATGAGGTAACTCAGACTAAAGGGTACCCATTTACAATCACACTCTGGAAATAAACCTGAAGTATTTCATAGCTAACAGGTGAAACGTTGATGAAAGCACTTACGCGTTAGGCCACACAACATACAAACAGACGATTGGACAGACGGGCAGACAAACATAATCAAAAGCACAAGCATTATAAGAATGTGAGCCAAAAATTAAGACATGATACAGATTTCTGAATTTGTAAAAAGAAATAGGAATATTTCTTAATATTTTTTAATATAGGAGACAATTCTATTTTTTAATGCAGAATTAAAATTCGGATTTACTTAATCGAAGTATATTGAAAACTGAAGTTTATTAAGATATGTTATTCCAATTAAAAGTGCACTCAATTTGCGTGCATATGTAGAGTATTTGAACATTAATAGTTAGCTAATGGCAACTCTATTGAAAATGAGATAATCCTGTAGTGAGTAATCTAATACTTTTGCTTTGATCTTGTGGTTTAGTTAGAGTAGAGAGTAGTGTGTGCCTAACAGTGACGCGTGCACTAAATCTCACATTTAAAAATCAGTTCATCCTTATAAACGAAAAAAAGCGTAACACCTTTTCAAAAGCAAATGATCGGAAAGGAGAACCTATAGTACCCTATAATGATGTGAAACGCAGTGAAGCACACACATACACAATGGCACGTGTCGTTAAGGGAATCGTGAGACGCGTGTCACCGCTAAACATGCTATAGTTATGATGATGGTTATGATGGCGATGCGGTCCAGACAACCCATCAAATGAAACAAATCATTATGTTCGATACAATTGTTACGCTTTCTATTTTCTACTATTATATATACGGTATACTGTATATACTGTATGGTAAATGTTGCCTATTTTCCAATTCCGGAAACCAGAACCTTTTTCAACAACAAATTTTCTGCTTTAATTTTGTTTCACTATATTTAATGACTAAATATAAGCTAAACAGTGTTTTGAAAGATTGCCAACAAACTGAACCGAAAAAATCTAGAAAGTTTTGAACTTCTCCCACATATACTATTATTAGAATATCCAAACCCTATCAATATCGCTGATAACGCTATATTTTGCATCAACAAACAGCTAACAAACTGTAAGCTACTGTCACTTTATATATTTGTTTCATTTTAAATACACACACAATTAAATTGAAAATGACTGAATCAAATGAGGATAAAAGTCCGACAACGAGACTGCCCGGCATGTATGGTAATATGGATCTTGGAAGCAGAATAACTATGTTTCAAGAGAAAGCTGAATCGCACAAAGAGAAGCAAAAAGCGAATCCATTTTCTGGTTCATACGATGCTGTCGCTGCTGCCAAATTGAAACTTAGTATTGACGATCCCAAGTAAGGCTAAAAACTCATACATAAAAGCTCGATCAGTTGATTTAAGATTTTATTGCGAATTTAAAATTATTACAGTACAGTATAGTTTAAATTTATAGAAATCGAATATTCATATAGATTTGTGTTTTAAAAATATCTCTTTCATCAAAATTTAAATGAAGACGTATACAGTAGAAACGTTGTCTAAAGTACTGTATATTTAATTAATATTAAAAAATTCCGTAAGGCTGTTTTTTTGCGCAGATATTATGGCCAAACGGTAATAGATACGATTACCCCATAAGCAGAAAAGTTATAGGGATTCTAATGAGGGACTCGGGAAAAATAAAGAAATTTTTAAATTAATTATTTTAAGGTAGGTTTAGGTGGTTTGAAAGTACAGAAAGTACAACTCCATAGAGGCTTTTGTAGATAGTTGCGCAAAATATTGTGGCAATTGCATTCACAAATGCTGTTAGTCTAAGAAAAGCATTTTGCTTTTCAAGCCACTAGTCTATTTGAAGTTCAAATTTTGAACACAACAGTTATGAGAGAATGAGATATACAGGTATTAATTATAAGATAGAGCGCAAAATTCAAATTTGCTGAAATTACAATAAATCCTAGTTATGAAAAAGTTAATAATTATTGAAAACTTAATAGTAACTCAATGTGAAGGCGTCTTTACTTTATTAAGGTTAAAGATTTAGCTTTAAGCCAATAAACCCCTTCTCTATGGTGCACTCTATATGATTATACCTGTACTGCATAGAGTATAATCTATGCTCTTTTTGAGAAACACCATGATATTAAGTGTTAACTAAAATAAACCAATACTGTTACTCTTAAAGGTTTTGTTTGGTATTGAATTTAGATAAAGCAATGTTCTAGATATTAAAGGGTAGAAAATTGATAATTTTCTCAGAACGCAATAAGTTAGGATTAAGGAAATGAATTCATATCCAAAATCACTATCGCTTTATGAATCCATTGACCTCATTTTAATTGTCAATCGTTGATGAGTGTTTTTATTATCTGTGCATTTAATAAATTGAATTGAGTAAAAGAAATTTTAGATTATTTCTTTATTATAATAAAAGCACTTTATTATCCATAGTTTTTCCCAAACATTGAAAGCTTTATAGATCATAAAATAATGGTCATGTTTCTACTAATTTTATTACAAAACCCAAAAATTAGTGATCGCTCTAAGAATGGCACTGTTCCTTTTTAAATTAGAAATTGACTTTATCTACAAGTGAAATTTTTTCTATAATTTTCCTTAAAATAAGAAAATAATTAAATTTTACGTCTCATACAACATGACATCAGGTCGGGTTCGGGTGAAATTGAGTAAGTTTCGGTGCAAGTCGATGGGATTCGGGAGAAGTCGAGTTGTGTGCCGATCAGTCTAGAAGGGTTAGGGAGCAGTCGGGTGGGTATCGGGAGTAGTCTGGTGAGGTTCATGATCAGTCAGTGGAGTTTCGGGATCATTCAGGTGGTGTTCGGGTGAAGTTGGTCGGAGTTCGCAATTAGTCATGTTAGGTCCTGTAGCAGTCCGTTAGGGTTCTACATGAGTCGCATGTGGTTTGGGGACAGTCGGATGGGCTTAGTGAGCAGTCCGGTGGGGTTTGTAATCAACCGTGTGGTGTCCGATAGCAGTCATATGGGGTTCGGGATCAGTTTGTTGGGGTTCATGATCAATCGGGTGAGGTTCGGAGCTGTAGGTTGTGGTTCGGGATTAGTCTGATCGGGTTCTGGATCAATCTGGTGGGGTTTCGGGTTCAGTCAGGTGGTGTCCGGGGGCAGTCGGGTGGGGTTCTTGATCATTGAAGTTGTGTAAGGTTAAAGATTGGTAGAGTTTGAGTTCGGTTAAAAGTAGGAATATGTTTGTGAATATGAACCTGTTGTGGCCCGAAAGTGGGCTAAATTTCTAGTAAATATATATAATCGATAAGTATTATTTATGTATATAAGCTAATTAAATTCGATAACAATTGAAAATGATTTAAACTATTGCACTAAATGTTACTGGTATTCAAAATTATTGAAAATAATAATAAAAGTTGCACATAATTGTTTGCCAATGTAATTTTTTTATATATTTAGAAGCAAATTGAAAAATATTATGATAGTTTAATAGTAAAATATAGCTTTATTATTGAAAAGTACGTTTAGAAACGAATTTTTTAACTTTCAATATTATTCGGATTATCATCACTATCGTTAATAAGAATATAACCAGAATTAGAATTAGAATTGCGTCGTTTCTTAACCCAAATTAAACTGCCAGTCAAAACGATAAACAAAGCAATGCAACCTATAACAATAAATGATATTGCCGCGCCTGACATTTTATTGCCGCTGCCATCGTTGTTAGGTGTGACGGGTTGCAAGTTTTTTAATGGCTCGTCAAATAAGGCGTGAAAGCTACGGAAAGGTGGCAAAACAATAGGCATGTGTCCGTGTTCTGTGAACGAACCAGAAAGTACGCAATAATTGACGAGACAGTCCTGATCTATAATAGCCGTGTGCTGCGAATAACCCTTCGGACACGCGGACACATAATCATCCAAAAACGAGTTTGAATTCATCTTAAATAATCGTTTCGATTTTTTCACGAGATTAGTGTACAATGGATTGCCAGACTGGCAGCTGAAAAATCCACCAAAATCAAGCGAAAACTTCCTTCCCAGCTCGTAGTCATCGCTAATACAAACGTGCAGGTCATTAAGTATAACTAAATCAAAATATGTTGGTGGACATGAACCACTTTGAGTTAGAGGGTTATCCACTTTAGCGGTGTATACGCCACCAAACATCACACCGGTATTGTTGGGCACATTTCCTTGCACAGCAGCGCACCAATAAGCTCTGTATGTACGATCATAATTGTTACATACATTACCGCAACTTTTAAAAGGCCACCAACCGTGGCACTCTTCATGACATTTCTGATACGGCAATGATCCGCTTTTCAGAAAAATTGACTCGTAATTTTTCTGGCAACTGTACCCACCAGTCAATGGATTTTTCAACGTTAAACCTGAACAACTCGGGCCATCCATCTGTCCATTATCATCGCATGTTTGAAATATACCACCAAAAGTGTAATTATTTGTTGGTTGTTCGCAAAGATGACTGTCAGTATTAGCGTCAAAATCGAAATTCGGTGAATCAATATTCATACAGCCGAGATGTTTGTTATATGAATAATAGCGTAGAATCGCATCAGTAAAATTTGTGCGAAGAGTATCGAGGGTTTTCATCGAAACGTTAGGAAAAGCGTAAGGAGTTATAACGAACTGTAATGGATCGCCACTGCGGTCAATGCCCACAAGGTTTTTGGGTATTGAATCAATCCAGTCATTAATGGATTGATTAGGCTTAAAAAATAACCCACCAAATGTAGATACATGTGATGATGTTGTGCTCTTTTTATATCCTTCGATCAATGATTGATTTGTGGATTGCTTATACGACGCGTCAAACTTAAATATTTCGAGATACGAAGCACTTGCCGATGCTTTTAGATCACTAATACTGCTCGAATAACTATTAACAAATTGGCGTTTAACAAAATCTTCTTTCATTATAACACCTCCAGCATCCATTCTAGTGATCAAATGTGTTCCATAATCCCTAACAATCAATTCCAATATTAAAGCGGCTTTCATCGTATCATTTTGTTGTATTGCTTGTATAGCGTTTTGAAATAAACCTGCTAATTGTTGGTCGAGGTTTGTGTTGGGAATTGTTCCGATCGAATATATAGTATATCGAGCGTGAACACGAAATGTGGTTGACTTTTCGTCCACTTGTCTCTGCTTTGTGGTTTGATAATCGTACGAAAATGAACCGCTAATGCTTACTATGCTGTTATCATATCCCACATCCAAATTAAATGATTGAGATGTTATACTGGTATAGTTCGACCATTTATCAATTATTTCAGAAAATAGTTGTACATCGCTTTGTCTGAGAGGAATTGTGAACGCGTTGTCTGGTATGAGTAACTTTCCATCTGGAGTTGTTTTACATTGGTTATACGTTATAGAAGTCACTTGACGCATGTCTTTGTTTCTCAGATTGTCCCACCCTTTGCCTGGCAATACATCCAATTTCGGTATTCCGTGGCATTTGTTTTGATAGTTGACTTCATTTTTGTCAGTTTGGGTTTGTTCCAACGAATTAACGCTAAATGACACAATAATCGATACTGTGATTGTCAAAATTGTGTTCATTTTTATATTTAAAAAATATTATATGAATTATAATTAAAGTTACTTTGCTTATTATAAATATTATAAATATTACAGTTTTAATACGTAAAATAAACGCGCCTTAACAACAACAATAAACTCTTTGAATGTAATTAACTCGTATCGGCGCGATAGCTATAGAGTGTTAGTACATGAATTCTAGAAATTAAGAGCGGCGTTCCAGATTTATTACAGTCGTTTTTAAGTATAGGTTAATATAATATTTTATCAGTTATGCCTTTATAGATATTGAATTTGAGCTATTATAGTAAATTTTGTTATCTAATCCACGCTTTTCACTAATCTTTGTATATTTGGTTTAAACCAACGACTGTAACAAAAGATACAGATGTGTTTACACGCTGTGCACATCTCTGTGACTATATCTTACATTTTTTTCTCATGATTTATCTAAATGTAGCATGCAATACAGTATTGTGTAAGAAAATTATACTCTCAATAAATGTTATCTATACTATACTTATCTATGTTTTACGGTATATGAAATTGTCTGTTAATTTAAAACATTAACTTAGGAAATACTTTTTAAAAACCTTTATGGTTTCAAAATAGATTTAAAATTTATTCCTGAATGTTTGGATTAATATTCAGTTTAAAAATTGATTTAAGCATAAAACACACATTTCTATTAAACAGGATATAAGTATAGTAAAAATAATAACAGTTCAATAGATAAAGAATTATCATAGCACTTTACTTCAGAATGTTTCATAACTTAAGAAATTTATCAGTTAAAATCTTAAAATAACAGCCTGAGCCTGAACCTGAACCTCTTACCTGGAGACTGAGCCCGAGCCTCCAGCCTGCCCTTATATATTGCACCACAGAAGACTAAAAAAAATATGTTTACGACAATATCAAATAACATTTTACTTTACATTTTTAGCTCACTTTTTTTAAAAAAAGGCGAGCTTATGGATTTGAGTATATCCGTCCGTCTGTCTGTCTGTCTGTCACGGTGTCCGCAGCCTTTCCAGTTTGGCTATTTTTAGCACATTAGTTTTGTAAATTATTGTTTTAAAATAAATGATAACTACTAAAAAGTGAGCTCTCTGTGAATGTATCTTTCTTGTTTAGTTTAATGTGGTATATTTGATTATCAATGTAATTTTTATTTCGCAAATAATTATAAAAATTTTAGTTTTACGAAAATGAGTGAAATTGAATTGTAAATAATACGTTAAAAATGTTATTATTTTAATTTTAAAAGTTATAGTATTTCTTGATAGGCTCCAGGCTTTTGTAAACAGAACCTGAGCCTCGAACCTCAGGTTCAGGCTCCAAAAAGTAAGAACCTCGAACCCAAGCCTCTTACAAAATTAATAACCAGAGCCTAGCTCAGAGCCTGAGGTTAAGGCTCCAGATGTTTTAAGGCTCTAGACCAGAAATCATCGCATCACACCACGATTTCAAATTTTTTGTTTTTTATGTGTATTAGGCGCCAATTGTTTGCTAAGGTAGTCTCTAATAAAAAAGTCTTTCATTAATTTGTTGTTGATATATATACTATTATATTTTAATAAAGATTTTTTTTATTAGAGACTAATAACACACTTTAGTAGACAAATGGCGCCTAATTAATAATATAAAAAATACTTTTTTGCGTCTCTGTGCGAAACAATATTTGTCCGCAATAATACTTATATTGCTGTACATTATGTGTTACGCAAGATTTAGTACTTATAAACGCGAATCGTAAGTAATACTATAGTTGTAAAACGTACCAAAACGTATACATACGCCTAACATAAATGGCTTAATAATATAAAATAAACTTTTCCGTCCTAAACAGTAGATGGGGTGGCTAGTACATATAAAAAACAAA
>JAQIXJ010001217.1:0-22522 GCA_034700185.1 Phthiracarus laevigatus
ACGCAACAAATAGTTTACTTTTGTTTAATAAATTATTTATAAATGAATATTGCAGTATATTTATAAAAATATTACAATATTTTAGAAGAATAATATTTTGCTGCCTAAAATTTGTTGAAAACATTTATTCTATCACAAGTAACAGGAAAAACTTGTCTGATGAAACATTCTTGGCAAATGTGTTCCTCACTAAATCATGATATTTATTGTAACTCAAATCAGTTACGTTTGAATAACAATAAAAATCCAGATTTATCATTTCTGTCTGGGATATAAAACTTCTTAGGATTTTAGATTTAATGTTATTGAAACGTTTGCTAATATTTTGGACAGTAGTACAGTACCACTGAAGATGTGGCTTCAGGTATACAATTTTGATTTAGAATTCTCAATGTTTGCAATGAATTTACAAAAAGTAAGTGGTAAAATAAAAGTTATGTTGGTAACAAGTACCCACCGAAATACGCATTTAAGTTTGGATGTTCTACATTGTTAAATTTGAACTATGAGCTAATTAAACTATTTAAGAACTAATTTTGATTCAAATTTTTAATTTTGAAAATTTTATAAAAATTCATTTTAGTCTCAAAGCAACTCTAACACATCGAATCATCAAAATTGCAAAATTCTAAAATTTGTTTATACCTATCCGAATTCATAACTACTATATGTATTGTTGCTTTAAACAAACAAACAAATAAAAGGCCAATTTCAAATAAACTTTTAGCAAGTAATAAAATTGTAATAAATAAAATTAGTATTTTCAATGTAAAATTTTGTATCTTAATTTGTATATTTTATTATTTATTAGATCATCCACTTTGTTTATTGTAATTTAAATTTATTTGCCAGATTCAGAATATACCATAAGGGACTTAACTAGTTCATTTTAAGTAATGTAGTAGGTTTAAAATTACAACATTAATCATCATAACAATTAAATTAATAGTACTATAATTAAATCTAAAATACAATAAATTAGTCATTTGTCAAGGTTTCAAAGAAATTTTGTTTTGGCGACACAAACTGGTTGCTACGTAATATTACCATATAAGCATCAATACTTTTTGTAAATCATGTACAGTATTTATTTTGTTAGTTAAACTAAAATATGGATTTTTTGCTCTGAATGTTTCCAAAAAAATTTAGTAAGAATGGATATATCCAATACTGATGTTGTTCCTGGGTTTTCATCCAGTTCCTCAAATACTATCAACTTAACATGTCCTTCTTGTCGAATAACAATTGTTCCAACTCAACAACGATCTATGTGTCCATTTTGTGGTAATTTTTATGACACAAATGCTAATTCAAATATTAACCTGAGATCAAATGGGAGAATATTGTGCTCAACAGAGCCTATTGTTTTGCCAGCTATAGTAAGTCAACATTAATTAGTGAATTTTTTAAAAGTTTTCACGTGTTGAACAAATTTTAATAAAAAGTGAATTTTATTTTAATAATCAATTCCCTAAAATTACAATTTATTTCTTTTCAAATTTTAAAAAGTTTAGTGTGAATATTAGAATATACATAAACGATAGGATCTGTATAACGCAGGGTGTCCCAGAGTGTGTCGGTCTGGGGGAGGTTACTTTCAGACTTTTCAAAATTTTAGGGTGGGAGCGTGGGCTAAAACTACTCGGATTTAAGCAACAATTTTTCTGCAATCGGCCAAAAAACATTAAAAAAAATTTTTCTCCCATAGAGATGTCATTTTCCATTTTTAGGTAGGGGGTCAACTTTTTGAGAATTCTTGAGGGGGGAACCCACCTCCAGCCCCCTCTGGGACACCCTGGTATAACGTCAACCAAATTTTGATCTAATTTTTTGATTTAATTTTTCGAACAAAGTAATAGAATTTTCGAAACAAATATTATAGTTGACAAAGAAGCTATTCACACTAAATTTTATTTTCTTAATTATTAATTATGAAGTGTAAAAAAATAACTTAAGTATAATTTCTATAATTAATAGTTTTTGCACGAAGTTTTTTAATTGTAATATTTATATAGAAGATGATATTTTTTAGGAATCACATCAACCAATACTCCGAGTTACTGGTTTTGGTCCACTAATCACTGATGGTTTAGGTATTAGTTACATGTTTTATAGTTTAATTATGAAATGGTTTAGAATATTAAAGTTTGTTAATATTAGCTGGTCAGGTAAAAATTATTTAAAATATACATGTTATTATTTATGACAATTTTCAAAATTTTTAAGTTAAAATACTAAATTGATCTATTGAAATCGGTTAAAGTAATGAACATTGATTAGTTGGCATAGCTAGTCATACTAACGACTTAAACCTTATTTTTTAATATAGCATATAATTTAATTTTTAGGGGTTATTCACACATACATAACTGGACTTATATTTCGTCCAAATATTAACGAAGAAGAAACTAATTTATATTTAACTTTACCACCAATTAATAAAACCCGAGCGAATGATAACATTGTTGAAGGAAGTCCACATCAGCTTCAGAAATATGACGCTAAAAATAATTCGAAAACCCCTGACTTTGTTAGAAAAACTTTCGATGAAAAAGAAGTGCCGTTTCGTAATAAATTTGTATCCAACTCAATATACTACCCTAAAAGATATATTTCAATAGAAGAATTCGGGTAATATTTGGCCAAATTTAATACTTTAATTTAAGTTGATGAGTGTTATTGTTGATCTTCACTAGAAATAAGGTTAAATTAGCAGCAAATACGTCGAATTACAGTTTTTTAACCGATTTTTATGAGAAAACATTCAGTTCTTTTGTTGAATTAAATGCATTATTTAAACAAAATCCAGAACAAGAAAGTGCCAAATTAAACGATCCGGAAATCAAAACAGAATTACTTTTTGCTATTTATCACGAGCTCAATGAACTTGTAAGTTTAATATAAAATTAAGCAAAATTAATTTTAAGTACAAATTTAACTGTTCCTGTTTAGCCTTCTTTTATAAGCAAAACTGTTCTTAAAGGAATTATAGCGTCACTAACTTCAACTGATAGGTAATTTAATTTATATTCAAATTTCCTAGGCTTTCAAGATTATTTGTTTTGGTGAAAAAGATAAAATAGACTCAAGTCGAGAGTTATCTAATTTTGTTAAATATTCAATTATATAAATTGTTTTATAATTTTTACTTAGTTTAAAGCCGAAAGACGAAACAAGAGCATTATTTATTCTTCTTCAAGTAAGTTTTAAGTTTTAATAAACTAAATGCAAAAATGCGAAGCACTTTATTTCTCAAATATCGGTTGTATCAGAAGAGATGGGATCAGTGAATAATCCAATAGACGGGCTGATGGCTAATAACTTATTTTAGTTTTATAGGCTAATAAGCTTATATTTTATTTCACTTTAGGAGATAACAATGTTCTGCACATTCAATTTATTAAATCAACATTATTAGTAGATTTATTATTAAATTTTATGTTTTTAAATAGAATCCTATATTTAGCAATCAGTCATCTTATAGTGTATTTGCTCATTTACTTAAACGGATTATTAATATTAGCAGTGGTGATCACCAGTTAATAATTCACTGGTTTTCAAAGTAAGCAAAACTTCATACCATACTTGTAGAGTATAAGCTTATTTACCTAAGCTTATAATATTCCATATAAGCTTATTTACCTAAGCATATAATCATCTAGTTATTATACAGTAATATTAAACAAAATTTTTATTAATATATTATTTAATAGCTCAGAACCAGAACGGATGCGTTCAGTGGTTAAACAACTTTTACAGTTTATTACGATTCGAGAATTTCCACCGGCAAATGGACATAAAATGCCTTCATTAAATAAAAGTCGCTGGTGGATCCCTTGCGCCATTAAAGTTGCGGCATTATTGAGTGAGTCTCAATAGTGATAATAACACTATTAAATAATGCGGTTTTCATGTTGATTAATGTCTACATTTTCTTCTGCATTATGGTTACATAAAATTTTGATTGGTTACGTAATAACCAAAGTTATATTACGTTTGCTCTGAAATTTAATATTTATTTTGAGTTTAAAACTAATGCAAACATAGCTGATGTTAATTGAAACATAAAAAATAGTTAAAATTAACGATTTTTCAAACTTTACTGTAAATATTGGTACAAACAACGTTTCTAGATTCGCAAATAAATTATAGTTTCCTAAAAATATCGAAACAAACGAATAAAATAAATGATTTGGTTTAAAAGTTTGAGCAGCAGCTTAAACAAATAGCTTAAGTTTACGGTATTTTATCTTTAGAAGACTCTTAAATACAAAACAGTTATACCGTATAAACGATGCCTTTCTATAAATAATGTATCCTATCGTAGAGGATCAAAGTTTCTTATTCTAAACTCAAGGGAAATAAAATTTTCTGAACAAACAAAATATGTTTATCTTCAAAAATAATTATTGCGTGAAATTTTCTTAAATAAGATTTTTCTACCGCCCGTTTAGTGAAACTTTAACTAATATATTAAATATTTATTACAGATGCAGCAAATAATAAATGTGTGCCTAATTTGATAAGCTATACAGAATTTTACAATTACGCCTTAGACCACATCAATTTGATGTCCGAGTATTTCAGATGGCAGAATCCTTCTAAAAATAATAGGTTAGACTAATAAAATCAATTTTTTTTAATTTAATTAGATTCCAATTCAAAAGCTTTTAATAAATTTAATATAAAATGTAGAATTAATTATTCAATGTTTAAATTAAAATTACCATATTCTTTCAGATTTTCTTACTGTCAATATCCTTTTATCCTAAGCATAGTTGCGAAGAAGACAAGTAAGTGTAATTCTATTTTCAATGAATTTCTAAGCAATTTAGAGCACTTTAGGTTTTGATGATAAATTTGTCTCAATTTTAGTCCTTCAAAGAGATTCTGAGCAACAAATGATATTGAATGCTCGCGTAAGTAATTTTAATTTGTTATCATGCAATTTGCATTACAAAAAAGCCATTTAATCTAATTAGCAAAGCCTATTAAATCGCGCAATACAACAGCAAGTTCCAGATATTGATGTTTTTTTCTTAAATCTAAACGTTCGCCGATCAAATCTTGTTACTGACTCTTTAAATGAGGTTAATTATCGTGATTACCAATTAGTAGTTACGCCAACCTTTTTTGAATTTAGAAACTTTTACATTAATAGATCGCTCGAAAACAAAATGATTTGAAGAAAAAACTAAAAGTTACATTTATTGGTGAGCCTGGGCTTGATATGGGAGGTCTAACCAAGGAATGGTTTCTATTGTTAATCAAACAAATTTTCGATCAAAATTACGGTATTATTTTTACCGAATCGTTCTGATATCTGAAAACAATGAATATACAAATTATTATATTATGTCGTTTTAAAAAATTAGTAAAAATCTTTTGCTCATGATTTAGGAATGTTTGTGTATCATAGCAAAGCGAGGTGTTATTGGTTTAGTACTACACAAATGGGAAATCATAGAGAATATAATCTTATCGGTGTCGTATCCTTTTCAGTGTACATTATTTAGTTGAATTTAAAATCAAAATTATTTTTCTTAACTGATTATTAACGGAATAGTTAATGGGACTCGCAGTTTATAATAGCATAATATTGGACTTACACTTTCCGACACTATGTTTCAAAAAATTATTAAGTCCAGCGGTGGTTCCTCGCGATGGAATACCAGTTGGAATATGCAATATTACAATGGATGATTTTTCTCAAGTCATGCCTGTATGTTATTTAGATAATTATCGCATATGTAATAACGTATTACTAATAAGTTATATTAATAGATTTAAATATGTTTGACTTAACCTATCCTATGAATAACGAAATGATTTAGTTATTATTAGAAATTTTTCTTATAATAGTTTTAGTAAAATATTATAATTATAATATAGCATAACGCTATGAACACAGCCACGGTTATGAATGCATTACTATATTAATTTATGAAAAATTTCATATAAAATTCTTAGTAAAATATTATGACATACAAATTGATAGGACGTCGCGATTGGTCTCAAGGAATTATTGGCTTATGAAGGAAATGTTGAAGAAGATTTTTGCATGACTTTTCAGGTATCGTCATATAACGTATTACACTCTATTAACTGCCATATAAAATAGTGCACAACTAGTTTTGGTTTCTATTATTACATTTAGTGCAGTGAAGATAAAAATTATAATTTATTATTATTTTCTTTAAGTTAGTTATGTAATATGATGATATTTTTCAACCGAAAATTAATTATATAAAGCTGTCAAACATTTAAAAACTGTTTCTAACAGCGGTTAAATTTGTTTTATTAGGCTTCTGTTGAGGAATTTGGTGAAATGAAGACACATGTTTTAAAATTAAATGGACATAATATTCCCGTAACAAATGAAAATAGATTTGGTAATTAAATTTAATTAAATAAATTATTTAACATATAGTTTGAATTACTACTTTACTTGCAGAATATGTGCAGTTATATATGGATTTAATACTAAATAAAGCTATATCAGAGACTTTCAAAGCATTTTATTTGGGATTTCATAGCGTTTGCGCTTCCAATGCTTTAATAGTAAGTTATCAAAACTTTTTAACTTTATTAAGGCTCAAACGATTCAATGTTTAAATTGCTTTATTAAATATGAAAAATAAATTTATTGGACATACATCATTTGGTATATAAAAATATAATTTTTAGCTCACTTTGATTAGTCAAAGAAGCTTATGCTTTTGAGTTTGTCTGTCTGTTTGTTCGCAGTCTTAATTAAGGGATTTCGCCTATTACTAATGTTTATAAAGGGATTTGACATTTTGGCTTAAGAATAATTATATTTGTGATATTAGTGACATTAACCTATAATAAATGAGCTCTCTGTGTAAATGTGGTTCTTGTTTTATACCTATAACTGATTTGTATTGATTAACAGATGTTAAGACCAGAAGAAGTAGAAATGCTTGTTTGTGGATGTCCTACTATTGATATGGAACTATTAAGAAAAGTAACCATTTATGAAGGCTACAATGAAGACGATTCCTATATCAGGTTGAGTTTTAACATCTATTTGCCCATTAATCAATTGTAAATTGTTTTAGCAATTTTTGGAAAATCGTCAAATCTTTTAATTATGACATGCAAAAACAATTCTTACGATTTACGACTGGTAGCGATCGCGTGCCCGTCGGAGGCATGAGTGAAATGACATTTAAAATATCAGCACTTAATAATAACAATGACATGTAAGCGATTTTTAAAAAAAAAGTTTGATAATTTTATTAATTATTACTTACCGATGGTAATAATAGGTTACCGATATCGCACACATGCTTTAATCAACTCGTTTTACCGATTTATCGAAATAAGGAAATATTAAAAGAAAAGTTAATAATTGCGATATCAAACAGTGAAGGTTTTGGTCTCGAATAACGTACCAGTTATTCCAAACTTTTAAATTATTTTCCATCACAATTATCATTATTTATTTTGCCATAAATATTATTATATTTTTGTTATCGTAGTTTTGCGCTAATTATTTCTTATGTTCCAATTATCCTAAAAGTTTATTTGACGCTTTTTTCTATTAGCAAATTAATAATTATATGATTTAAAATGAATATTATAATTGTAAAGCAGAATAAGTTACAATGTATTCTCAATGTATTGCTCAAATAAATAATTTTTTTTTGTTGAGCTAATGTTCAAAAATAAACTAAATTGTAATAAATATAATTAAAATATGCAGACAACCTTTACTAATGGTACTAATTTATCAATATTTCACATCGCTAGCTATGAGTACAAAACTATCGTCTAAGATGTTTTAATTAAAACTCAATTTGCGAAAGAGTAAACTTGGTTTCGATTTTAATAGGAAAAAGTTTCTTACTAATAGTTTATAGAGGTTTGTTCAAAATTTTAGCTACCGATATAATTAAACATGAAATCATTTTAAGCATTGGTGCACATTATAAATACTCATTATAATGAGTAGGTTAGGGTTTTTCGTATGGACCTGGACTTGGGAACTTAATTGAAATAAAATTCATTAAAAACAATACGTCTTTGTATATAACCTCGATAAAATTTCAATCTTAAATAAGCAATATTTATATCCTATTGTTCCTCAGTGAATTTATATAATTAAAATATAAAATTAATAATTTTATTTACAAATATAAGATTATATATGAATTTAAGTTGTATTTAATTTTTTATCTAATTTTATTCATTGTTGAAGATCCCAAGTCTGGCCTCATAGGAAGTCAGAACTGAACCTGGTCGGAGCTGAGCTCAAAATGATTGAACCTAGAACTGGAACTTTTAAATTTTTAAGCACTGGACCCTTAAGTACTTCTTGGTCCAAAAGTTCACTAAATTCATCAATAGAGCACATGTTCAGTGACCAAACTTTAGTCATTGAATGTATTGTGAAGTCTGTGAAGCAATGCGTTATTTGTGATGTAACATCGCTTTAATAAGGTTTTCAATCACCAATCTCTGCGCAGCAAATGATTATAAAGTTGAAAGTTTTAAGTGAACTGAAAATTTCAATTTGATGTTTGATGGGATTTCAAGCTCACTAATTTGAAGTTTTTTCGCTTTAGTTACGAGAAACAGCAAAAGATGGTATTTATGTGTCTATTGAATGGAAATAATTCCATATTACGTGCAAACTGATAAAGCTTTACGCTATAATACGCATGCGTACTATAATCGCTCTCAATTTAATTTGATGAAAACATATGAACATAATTGTATTATTGTAATAGACTTGAAAATGAGTGGCAACAATGCTAACCAATCTAATTGTAGCGATACCGACGTTAATCCAAATCAAACTGATTTATCGCATCCCGTATTCAAAAAATTATCGAAACTTAACGGTGATATTAATTGCATGACAATCGATCGATTGAGGCATCACTTGAAACGATTAGATCTTTGCGTTGAGGGTTCGTCCGAATCGTGCAAAAGACGTTTAAAGCATTACTTGAAATGCACGACAATGTCCAAAGTATTTAAGAAGAACACGATTTTCTATTACGACGTGATTTGTATTCTTGACTTCGAGGCCACTTGCGATCACAAACAGTCGCAAGAGAAACAATCGCCTAATTATATCCAAGAGATCATTGAATTTCCTGCGCTTATGGTCGACATTAAGACTAACAAAATTGTATTCAATCAAACCATTTGTGATACACATTCACGTCAATTATATCATGCATTGTGTTTATTACTAATATTATAGGTGTCAACGTTTCACGAGTTTGTCAAACCAAAAATTAATCACAAATTATCCGATTTTTGTATCGAATTTACTGGTATTTCTCAAGATATAATAGACAATGCTTTACCATTTCCTGACGTTTTGGACAAATTTGAAGTATGGTTTCATAATTTTGTTAAAGAAAATAACGTCACGTCATTCGCATTCGCAACCGATGGGTCTGTAGTAAACTAACCATTTTTATTTAAACTCAATTTATTAATTTCAATTTGATTAGATCGTGGGATATGAGCCATTTCTTTGCCAGACAATGCAAACTTTATGAAATTCCTTTTCCGTCTTACGCTAAGCGTTGGATCAATGTTCGCAAAGTGTTCTCAAGTCATTACAAAGCGCAAAGTGTACGTTCAATTGTTATTTAAAAATCAATATAACATAATCACATTTTTTGAAACCCAAATCCATAATATTCCACTTAATAATAACTGCAGGCTTAACTCGAAAAATATTTTATATAACTTATTACTTTTGTTTATTTTTTCGTTAATTTCACAAAATATCTCAACTAATTAAACTTTATATTATAACTAAATAAATATTGTTTCATAAATTTATGATATAGTTATCGTTGGACCAAATGCTGACACATCTTGGAATGGAATTTCAAGGAAGAAAACATTGCGGATATGACGACGCTTTAAATATTGCGAGTTTATTAAATCGTATGATTATCGACGGCGCAAATCCAGTTGTTAACGAAAGAATTAGTTGGCACCAGTAAGCTGTTCATTGCGTGTTTATTACTAACGTTAAATTGATTGAATTAATCGTATTGTATTGATATAATTATAATAGAGCTGACAGATGCTGTTGGGATGATATGCGTTGCGGTCATGTTCGAGTATTTTATAATAAACCATCTGATGGCTTAAATGTATCTGATTCGGAAGATTCTTTGTCTGAAGGAATCAATGAAAACATAAGCGAAGAAGTAAATACTAACTAAAAGTTAGCAGTGGACGTATTTTATCTTAGATTTACTTAACTTATTTTTTATATTTGTGATTTTTTTAAGTAAATTTACTGTGTTTTTTATTTCGCATTTTAATGTTTGCTTTCTTTAATTCTTTGATCTCATCGATATTTTTCCTATCAAGTTCCTGAAACATACATTATTTCATAGCACGTGTGTGATTAAACATTTAAATCGATATTATAATTACGGAAGTTTCCCACGTTTGAATAAAAACTTTTTTTCCATTTCTTATTTCGCAATATTTTTGTTGAAATTTGAGTCGTTGTGGTGGCGATACTCCGCGTTCCACAACCAAAACAATTCGCGCCCACTATTCATAGATTGAAAGGTGTCATTAGTTTTTTAAGTTTACAAATATTTTGTTTATATGGAGATTTAATTTAAGCGCAGCGAAGAACATTATGATTGTTGTCACTTCCAGTCTGAGTATGTATAAGAATCGAGCAACAACTGAATAAGCTATGGTCCGTCGCTGCGCTTGAATAAAAATTCACAGTACTGTACAAATGTCAAATAAGCTTAACAAGTTTACAGAGTTTATGCTAATAAATAGGCATATAGAAAATTGCCATTGACATCAAGCTTTATACTGAGATTAGAATCTAATTAGTATCATTAAATAATAGAGTTTGGAACGCAGTATAAAATTAAATTCCCTGTCTTAAATACAGAATAAAAGATCAACAATTCAGAACACCCCATCTGCCATAGCGTTATGCATCACTAATATTCAAAAGTAGATATAATTACCGTAGGTATAAGTCTGTATTTAAAATTTTAGTTTTTCGTATGGGTTCGTTTCCTAAATGTTATGAATTGACTTTGGCAAAGTAGATTCTGGATGGTGGTAAATTAGACTTAGGATGACGGTTAAGAGTCTTAGGAACCTGGACCCGAGCCTAAACTTAAGGTTCCAAATTTTGAAAGAAGTTCAGGTTCAATGTTTGCACATTTTGGAGCCTAAAACTGAGGTTCGAGGTTCGGATTCTTATAAGCCTTTTTGCTGAGGCACTGAGTGGCTCAAAATTATTTATTTTATTTTGTGTAAATTTATTGGAAACTGTCCTAATTTTTATAATACCATTATGAATAGACAATATCAAGCTTATGGATTTAACAATGTCTGGATGTTCGCAATTTTATGTTAATAAAGTGATTTCATAGATTTCTTATATTAATAAAGGGATTAGGTACCAAGTAATTGCAATTATAGCAATTTAAAAGTGAGCTTATCTCTGAATGCGTCGTTCTTGTTTTTATTACTTCTGAATCTTTACTATTATTACAACCATAAGAAATATATTGTGTATTACACGTTTAATTAAATTTTAATTTTGCAGGAAAAATATATTTCAAATGTATATAAGCGTATTGCAAAAACGCATGCAATATTTCTCTTTCTGAAGTAATTGATACTTAAAAATAATTTTTCTGTGTAAAACATTTAGAGACTTGGAGGTTTAGGCAAGGTGTTCAGGCTCGGCTTTAAGCCGGAACCTCTGAAACCCGAGCCTCATCATCACTACTCAGGCATATGTGTAAATTAATTTGTGATTCCGTTAATTACATACTTGTCGGAGCCATTCATTAGGTCGCGATGCTATATCTTGATATGTTTTGCCCATCATCGCGATTAACATATTAACCAGAAGTATTGATACCAATATCATGTAAACAACAAAGCATAGCTGTAACAGAATAACAGTAATCTTCAGTTGAAGTAATTCATATAAAGGATAATTTTTGATACGTGTAGTATCATAGTTCATTCTTAACACACATTAATATTAGTATTTGAGCCTATAGTCATCATTAAACTTTAAATCATTTTAATGACTAATATAATTAATATATATATTTTGTATTTAAGAAAGGCTTTTAGTATTTCTTTTTCAGTTTCTTATTAGACTTTCTCAGTTAAACTTAAAATGTAAAATTTATTTAAAATTTATTTAATAAAATGTGGCTACAAGTCTATTGATTATATTATCGAGTGTTTTCGTATAATAGGCGGGGTTCGCCTGTATCATTTTGCAATAATAGTCCAAACGCAATGAAAAAATTTTATGAACAAACCAAATGAGTTTAACACAATCCCAATGAATTTTAAAAATTTCTGAAAGTAACCTTTACCTTATTGACAATTCTGAGATTTGGAAAAATGAGAATTAGTTAGAACTTTATTAAGTATTTTAATCAAATCCAAATTTAAGCCGATTCTAAGGAAAAATGATAATAATAATAATTCTAAAATATATTAAAATATTAATGGGTGCCTGTGTTTATTACACGCTACAGTAGAAGCTGACACTATATTAATTTAAAAGGTACTAAATTGCTTAGTTATTGTATACCTTTGCCATATATGGATGGTCTGTTTTATCAAATTCTTTATAGATGTCCACAAATTCATTTAATGACATCAAAAACATAGTCATAACACTGTCCACTACACCCGCAAAATAATTTGTACCATTACCGCGATGAGTACGAAATATTACAAAAAAAGCTGCAATCAATTTTCAAAAAAAGATTAGTTCGTATTATTATTTTCCCAAAAATCAGTGTTTGAAACCTTGAGCGAAGCCTAAAACAAATATCATATAAATAATAACGAAACACAATAAGTCGGAAATAATCATTTTATAAATCATCACAACGAACGGTCCAACCGTTTTAAATCCCCTGAAAACAAAAGTGGTTTAAAGTAATCGGAAAACTATTCAAATGCTAATTAATATTTTTTGAATGGTTTACCTGCAAAAAAATAAAAAGTACATCGGAGTGAGAAACATTGATATGGAAACGATTGTGTTTTCGTAATGCGGTACACAAATAAACCGCAATCCAACCGATAGAATATTTAATAAGCACGAAATTATGAACATTATTCTTCCCGGAACTTTCACCTGAAACGCGTAATCTTTATTAATCAGGGAATAGTAAATTTTAGAGAAATAATTAAATTTACTAATGTGTCAAAAAATATTTTGGTTGAAAGAGTTCGGGCTTCTTTCCACGACAGTACGATATAGATTAATGATCCGATTGCGCTCAATAATTCAAACAAACAACGTATCTATTTTCAACAATTTTACTAATCAACTTATTTTGGTTTAGTGTTTAAACATGTAATAATTACGCGATTTGATGTGTTATCAAATTTCAATAAATAGCAGTCATCGAAATTGTTAGCGTCTGGTTTATTGTGAGAATCGTGATGTGTTGATTTATCATTTGAATTATTGGTTAATAAAGTATTGCCGGTTTCGTTAAAATCCGATATTTTATTATTATGAATATCATTGCACCATTCATTCTCATGGGTAATACATTCTCCATGAGATTCGCCATTATTCGTTAAGTCTTTTAATAAAGGATTTGAAGTTAGCAATAAGTTTAATAATCTATCGATTTAAAGAATCAGAATCTTATACAGTACATGGAATATAAAGTAATGTAAGATTTATCGTAATAATTGATAAAAACTAAAACATGCTAAAAACGAAGAAATTTACACGTTATAGTAGATTCAAACTCTTTATTATCCATTTTTCATAATTATCAGTGATAAACAAGAGGTCTAAATGCTTTCAATTGTAAAATTCTTGCTTATCAATTGAGGTTTTGGTTTATATGACCCAAAAATTTTTAAAACCGAATAGTTAAACTATTTAATATATTTTTAAAAGATTCATTATAGGATCATTCTTCACTGATATTTATGGAGTTCAATAATTTTACTTTACTTTTATTGGGTGTACAATGAATCTTTGATAACGCCCTAATCGGAGGCGCGGGTCGCATAATAAATGCAAAAAATGTTATTATGAAGTAAATGCCATAAAATGCTATTTGTTGATAAAATCTAAATTTTTAAAAATTGAATAAAAAATAATTAATTGAATATAATTCTTATTAATATTACCTTTTCTTAACAAAAATATTCCATTTTGCCTGTAGTATCTGAACTAATAATCCTTCAAACATATCTAGATGTCCCAACTCATCCTTAATTTAAATTTTAAAATTTTTGTATTAAAACTATTTAATTTGCACCCAAAAGTGTGCATTGCATTAATTTTTGAAATACATTAATAATAATCTAAAGCTTTTTTTTATAATTTCTTCTATATTACAACTAAAATAAAATAAATTAAATTAAATTATTTGACTAACAAACTACATTAACGAATACGTAAGATGATAAAAGTTAAAGGTGCTAATGGTTTGACTTTTCTCAAACCAAAACCAACCTTAAATTTACTTTCTCAAACCAGTCCAATCCAAACCATTGCAAAAAATAATTATGTAAACCAATCCAAACCAAACCATTAAAAACCATAAACCATTAATGAAACTTTTATCCCAAGAACATGGTTTTAGAATAATTTTTTAAAATACATAAATATTAAGGTCATATTTTATTGTAGATTAAACGCAATCAAAAGTTATTTCTACATTATGAACGCATTCACTATTAACTCTTATTTTTAAAATTGATAAATTTTGTTTATTATAAGAAGATGCCACTTTATTCTAAAATAAATTATACTATTTTTTATGTAATTGGTTTAATGGTTTGAAAATGTTTTTTTTTATTTTTAGTGTTTTTAAACCAATCCAAAAAAATTATAAACTTAAAACAAACCAATCCAAACCGATAAAAAATGTTTAAAACCAACCAATAAAAACCAAACCATTAGCATCTTTAATAAAAGCAAACAGAAATGTGAAGTAAGCATTACAGTGCTAAAACTGTACTAAAACTTTTATCTTTAACTTACACCAAAAGCCACAACACTTAAAGCATTGTTAGTGTTAATAAGACCAGTTTGGACATCAATAGAATCTATTTCTTCGAGTGGATATGCGGCGAACGCGATGTCACAGAAATGCCAATAAACTTCTCTTTGTAATTTTAATATATGGAAAAACATCTTTATAAATAAAATTTATATTAGTATTTAAATTTAATTAATTTTTATTCTTCAATATCTAATGAATATCTAATGAATTAATATTCAAAATACCTCAACGTGTGTTAGTTTAGCCGCTAAAGATAACGGTGTTAAGCATTGCTTATTTTTTACATGTAAATTCGCGCCCAACTCATACGCTAAATTAAACATATTCTGCAAAAACAATTGCAGCATTAATTTAATTTAGTTTTTAAGCCAAGGAGTGTAGCGATTTGGGTTGTGATGCTCAGCCATATTTTTGAATATTTATTTACCATATTTAAACGAGTCTTAAATTTTGAGATTTTTAATTGTTCGCAACGAGTTGCGCATAAATGCATTTTTTTCGCAAAGATAATTTAACATTGGTTCTTACAATTTTATTTGAAATGACTGTCATGTGTAGAACAGTGTTGCCATTTGTGTCCTCATTATCAGAATCAGCTCCTTTAGCGTGTAATATTCTATAACAATCTTCCAGCTCCAGACAAGCAGCAAACGCTATTGGATATTCTCCCCAATACACGTGTCTAATTAATTTATTATAATTACACCATAGTAAGTGCCACAAAAATGGAAACAATCGTATATAAAACTAGCGCTATTAATTGTTTTAAATTTTACCAAAATAACATTTAATATAGGATTTATTTTTAAAATATATAACTTATTGGTTATTGAACGAAATAAAGCTCTCATCATAGAAATTTTATTGCTTCGAACTTCTTTCTAAATAATCGAGCTTATAGTAATTTAGTAAAGAAATGTAAAAATTTTTAAAAATTTTGTGGGATAACTCTGCCACTTAAGAAGATCCTTAGACTTAAATTTTTTGAGGAGGTTAAAAAACTTATCGGATTAAAATTCTAATTTTACAATTTTTGGAAAAATCGCATTTAAATTTACAAATCATTAAAAATAGCAGTTATATATAAATGGAGTTAAAATGACTCCATTTTATTTGATTCGAGCTGATAAAAAATTACATGCTTCAAATTTATGAAATAAAGAAATAGCAAATGTTATCATTTTGAGGCTTAAATTATTAAACGAAATACATTTATTTATATAAAATTTATGATTACCCCAAATAATTGGTTTCGGTGCTCATTTGATAATGTTCGTGACTCAACACATCTTCTCGCGATTCTTTTTGATCGTCAGCGCAGAAAAAATTGCCGATACAGCGAGCGTTTACGTCTGCGCCATAGTTTAGCAAAAACTTTACCATCGATGGGTCTTCATTAACAATTGCCATATGAAGAGCTCCTTCACCTAAATTTATAACTCGCTGAAGTCGACATAATTATTATTGAAGGACAAATCGCTATCAATTTTTTGGGTAATTTACATTCACTTTTTCCAGACACATTTGGTAAATGTAACTAACTTACAGGTTAAGATTAAACTATATTCGCCACACTTTAACATCTCAATTACAGTATATCGTAGTTAAGTTTTTTGTTACAAAACATAATCGTTTGGTTATTTTAGAACTAATATTTTAGAACTTTTTTAATAGATTTTTAATAAAGTGTTTGATTCCTTATTAAATTTACAAATACTAAATTCACTTAAAATTTTACCATATTTAATCTCTTATTTTGAGTTCTATATCAAAGATTATTTTTACAAATGACTAAAACCTTGAGTTTTCGTAGATGTGGATTGTAATATTTTATCGCCCATTCATCACACAACATTATTTGATGGAAAAGGTTTCTTAATTTTTTTTAACTTTTAGAGCAAATTTTGAAAGGCTATTTAATTAATGACGCGAATATGACTTACCATAGTATTCATCACTGATATATATATCTTAAAGAGAAAAAATTAAAAACAATTTAATGATCACAATTGTCACACAAAGTTAGTAATTATATATAATTAGTATTTTGAATACTATAGGTGTACTTACCATTTACTAATTTAGGGAATATCTTAATCAGTCGCCGCCCAAGTTCCATATGAATTGGTGTTGAAACCAGCTAACATTAGTATAAAATAAGTATATTGCGGTATTTAAATAAAATATTAGATTTTAAAATAATATGATAGTTTTTAGTGTTTCTACAGTAGATTTTTAATTGTTTTCAAATTATGCTTCTATAAACAAAATTACCCGAACTCTATTTCCATTATAATTAAGAATGATTTGAAAATTTTAGGCTGATGTATCTTTCAGTGCACTTATTGTTGAACAAAAAAAACTAAATTAAATCTACAACAATATAATTTTAAACGCGTTATAGATATATTAACGAACAAAATGATTACAGTTAAAACCCTTTATTGTTGTAATTTTAAATTTATTCTTAATTAAAATGTGGAATATTTGTCTTTTATCTAAAGAGTTAGGTTAGGTTAGGTTAGGTTAGGTTAGGTATAGACATAGGTATAGGTTTGGTTTGGTTTGGTTATGCATAGGTTTGGTAAGGTAAGGGTAGGTTAATTATATGGTTTTTATTGTTTGCTATTCAAATGTTTTTTAACAATATTTTAAATTTAATCGGCAATAATACGTGTACTGAAAGATACAACAACCCGAATTTTTTTAACGAATTTGGAACTTTTTTCTAACGATTTAACAACGATTGGCACTAATTTTCTAGCGATTTATAAACGATTTGGCACTAATTTCCTAACGATTTGGCACTAGTTTTCTAATTGTAATTCTAATTCAAGCCTAATCGTAATTTTCAGTTGTCTACTCGTTATAAACCTCAACTCTTAAATTATGATGCGTAACATAACGTAAGCTATATTTTTGCAACTCATATCGTCGTTTATGTTATAGTAGAGGAGAGCAAGCCATCACAAATTTAAAATCAAAATCTGTAAGCGTAGAATAAAGTTAAACAATTATCTTACAATAAAAATACCATACCTTAAACATTTACACAATTAGAACATCGCGTAAACAACAAATCAAATTATTTTAATTCAAATAAACTATCATTGAATTAGTTGTGTTTGAGAGATGATTCATCCTATTTAAATAAGTACAGCTTTAATTAATAATAATGCACTTTAATTTCACAAAAAAAACGAAACGAAACAGCGTAAACGTTTACATTTAGATTAGATGTGACCTTCTAATCAAATACCTGTACATTTTATTCTTATTAAAAACAGTGTACTTTTTTATCTAAATTATTAAGTGTAGACATAATAATATAAGCAGAAATAATAATAATACTAATAATAACTATAATAATGTTCAATATCCGCGTTTTGTAATAGACACCTGAATAAACACCAGTGCCATTAACCAAACATAAGCGTACAAGTATTTTGTCATTTTTATATCGAACAGTATGCGTATCGTAATTTTATTTAAATTTAGAACTGCGTCGTACAAAATATCAAATACAATCATAAGTTAATTGTAAACATTTTACAATTAAATTTTATTTTGTACTTCCTATTTGTAATGTAATATATACTATAATAGTTTTTTTAGATAACTTTTCGTAATCGATAATAAAATACTACCGGTAATAGCAACGAAAAAAATCGATGCAAACATTTCATTGCCAAAACAATAAACAAAAAGCAGTGCAAAATATTAAAAATGATTAATCGTATATTAAAAATAATTCATATAATAGTTAATTATCTCTTAAAAACCGCGCAATTTTCGCTATTACTTGTTCGAGTTAATCAATTCCTTTAGTTTGGACTCATTGGCGCCCGAAAACTCGGTAACTCGCGATCGGTTCTTGAAGAATATGAACGTTGGCATAACTGTCACCTTATTTTCGGCGGCGATGTCCTAAACATATAAACATATTGTATGGTAAAACACTTTGTTAAACCACCATTTAGTTTACCTCATTCTCGTCCACATCCACCTTCAAGAATACCACGGAATCCTTGAGTTCGTCGGACATTCGTTCGAGTACTGGCGAAATCATTTTGCATGGTCCACACCACGTGGCGAAGAAGTCAACCACAACAAGCTTCGAGCCCGCAGACGCCAATTGATTATCAAAATCAGCCTTCAATTACGTTAATTGGATTCTATTAATTGGTGGTCACATCTAATACATCTAATCGATTGTACATACCTTATCGACCACATGATGAACTGGCATTTTTAGACGATTGTTAATTAACTGTTTAGTTCACTAATATTATACGGTAGTCAACAATACTAAAAATAATAAGTGAATAGTTTAGTGAATCGTTTAACTAAACAGCATATAATCATACATACACTGTTTTATATTGGTTTTCCACTTAACCGTAAACAACGCCCTGTTTTACGCTAAATATTTTTATTGATTAATATGAAATGATTGCAACAGCAAAATGACACGTCGATTACTATTTACTGCTAACACCGCTAATATAACCAATCGTTCACTACAACGCTATCGCAATAATGCTGCGCTATCTAGTGATTAAACATACTCATACTCTTACTTCTACCCAAAAATTAATCTTTTTAAAGTGTCTGGAAATCAGATGTGTCTAATTAATTGCGTTTATTTATTTTACTATTCCAGATAAAAAGTTTATTAAGTTTAAACGACTTGTTTCACTAGCTTTTGTAATAATGTTTATTAAGACTCCTAAATTCAGTCTCAATCTTCCCCACAAGGTTTTTGTGATTTAATCCAATTCTCCAAAGTAACTGAGCAACCGATTCCGTGCATTGTTACTGTAGAGTACATTTAGCGATTATCAAAAATTGAGTAATGACTCTTTACAAAAGTATTAACCGTAAAAAATATGTAGTTTTATATACACTGCACACCTTTTATTTTGTCAATTAAAAAACTAAATAATGTCTAATAGCATGAATTGCAAAACCTTAAAAATTGATTAATTGAAATTTCATTGGTTTTAGCCGGTTTCATAATTTATTTATAATCTTATCGACATATGAGGTTACACTTTTATATAACCCAATCCTCCACTTTATATACACTGTATTAAATGATAATTACTATTGATTTTCAAGGTTAGCGCAATTTTTTTTTGAAGTTCTAAAAATTGCTGAATATTATATATTTAAGCCAATTCTAGTTGACATTAAATTCATTTTAATTTGAGAATGACTTTAACAAAGTTTCACTAGTATTTGGTGTTGGCATCTATAGTTACTTATCTTTGGATTCTAGAATATGGTATAAATTATACTAAATATTACTCTCGATGATAGTCACCAAAGGGGAAATTAGTTGACAAAATGTATTTGTAGAAAGAGACTGAAACGCATCATTGAAACATCTCCTTTAATACTTTAATTCATTTAAACGTTTTTTAGTATGACTTCCTTTTTAATAGTCTATTAAGTATCCAAGATTTTATAAAATTTTTGAATTGGTTTGCAATGTTCTAAAGTAACAGTATTGTAAACATTTTCATTAACAAACATTTCGTTAACCAATGTTTTAATGCTTTAATGTTTTAAGTGCGCAAACACTTTACCATAGCAAACAATAACTATATTTTTGACGGATAAAAAACGTAGTGTTATTGCTTTTGGTTTTATATAGTTGGTAAGAGTGTTAAATTGGTCACCAAACGGATTCGGAAAAGTGGGGTATTTTTGGAATGCCTGACTAAAAGGGAGTTCGAATATATAGGTACCGATTATGTGTTTCGACCAGTTCAGCCACAAAATCAAATTTTCGAGTTAACGAGGGAATGTTGTCAAGTGTTTAAGCCGAATTCGATGAAACCACTTTTATTTAATAGAGAAACTCATGTGGGCAACTTTTCCTGAATTCTTTGTTGGGAGAGAGAGAAAGGAGAAAGCGAGCGACTATATAGTAACTAAAATCTAAATAGCAGTCATATATTATGACCGTATCGATATTGTTTATAATTAACTTTTTGATGGATTGAAAGCCATTATTTAAATTTAATTTTTATTAATAATAAAGTATAACTTTAATACATTTAAACGTAAACACTTCAAACCAATCAGTTTTAATAACTCAATTATAAAAATAAAACATTATAAAAATGTCATTATCAATAATACTGCCGTAAACTAATAATTACTTTTCTATTTTTACTGCGAATATACTCTTTAATATTCGTTATATTAATATTCTTTTCTTTCATACAAAAAGTAATTTTCCGAATACTTAAACAATTATCGATAAAACGAATGATATCTTCATTTGTTAAACGCATAAATTGAAAATCAATTTTCAATTCATATAATTTTCGCATATTTTCGAAATGATTCAGTATTTTAATTAAATTTTGATTATCTAATTCGCGATTTATAGATAAATCAATAGACTTTAATTGTGGTAAATTTATATGAATATCTTTGAATTCACTTCCATCTGAATAATATTCTTCTAATTTCAAATCAGTTAAATGAACGCAATTTTGCAAAAATCCAAAGTTCTTGAATCCTTGACATCTTTTTATAATTAGTTTTTCAATCGATTGAAATCCGTTATTAAATGCTCCATTTAATGGTGAATTTGAATTCTCAATTTTTAAAACTTTTAAACGCAAACACTTCAAACCAATCAGCTTTAGTAATTCAATAAACTTATCATTTGGACAAAATACAGTTGTATCGCAACAAAGATATTCAATATTTTCAAATTTTGCCAAATGCTTTAATAAATCAAAATCTTCAGAACCGATCGTAACGTGTAATGACTTTAACTGATGAGCGAAATGATTGGCAAATGTTATAAAAGATTGATCGCTTATAATATAGTATTCAATAGTATCGATATTCGTACCAAAAACTGTTTTTTGTTCCAAAAAGTGATCAAAGAATGTTTGCGTATCCAAATCAGTATGTATTTCTTTCAATTTGGGACATAATTGTAATATTATTGACACGATATCTTTAATATTATTCTCCGAATTATCCATATTATATACAGAAAGCGTAACCAAGTTTTGTAAACTTTTTTCTGCAAATTGTTTCCAACAATCAAGTCTTATCGCCAATTTTTGGGAATAATGAATACGTAAATGCTTTATATGTTTACACGAATTGATTATTATATTAATTGTCTCGTCGTTTATATTTACGTTCTCTTCAATTATTAAATGATTAATATTCACACATTTGTTTAACACATCATTTAATATATGATTATTAATATCATATCTGTATGGGCAGTCGTTGTTTCTATTATTCACATACTTTTCTTTAATTATTCCCTCAATGAAAGTATCTTTGATCAAACGTTTATTTTTATTAAAAAGGTAATTAGTATATGAAATATTAGTTATTGAGAGTTTCGTTTGTTTATTAAATGGCATTAAATGATAGAATTGTTTGTTAACGCATTGCAATCGAAAACAATCACTGAT
>JAQIXJ010001218.1:0-22519 GCA_034700185.1 Phthiracarus laevigatus
TATTTCCGCTCAAATTCGTTGAATATATTCTCATATTTGTTAATATGTTTGTGAATTATATTCGCGTAATCGGTATCAGATACGCAACCGTTTAAAGCCATAACAAAATACAGTTACAAATTATTAAAGTATATCTACATATATATTTGATGTTTTCTTTCAATGTTTAATAATTAATCACAATATAAAAAAAAAATTTTTGTACATTTTATTAATAAATTGTTACCCATTTTAATAAATGTTTAAATTAAAAAAATATAAACAGTAGAATGTAAACAATCAACAAATAAACAAACGATTTATTGTCGCGCGTTACCTACACAACGGAAATATTCGCTTCAAAACTAGTTTTCAAGTTTACCACTTTCTAAAAGTGCTCACCGAACGAAAAACCGTACTGTACTTTAACGCAGTGGTTTTCAAACTTTTTCTTTACGCCACCCAAAATTTCGAAAAAATTTCTTCTGCGACCCATAATTTCGAATCATTGTTTTCTATAATTAATGAGAATGATATGCTTGCATTTTAGTCAATAATTTATCAATATTTTGAAAAATATTCTACAACGCTATGCGCAATCTATTTTCAATAGCTAATTTTGGTCTGTATTTCGATTATAAATAAGTAAGAGTAGATGAATTGCTCTTTTCAGATTGTCAATTTTATGTTGCGACCCATAACTAAAGCTAATTTCAAAAAAGACTGCGACCCAAAATTTTATTTCTACGGCCCTGTTTTGGGTGGCGACACATAGTTTGAAAACCTCTGCTTTAACGAATAAATGAATAGTTGGAAAATAGTTAAAATGCGAACATTGATAAAGCGAAGGATTATTGCGATATTCAAAAGCTAATCATTGATTGTAAACTATATATCGATAAATTTTATCATTTCATATATAGTTATCGCATTTTAATCGCAAACATAAAGTTTAAATATAAAGATTAAATTTAAAACTCATGTGTTTACTTAATGAATGTGCGTATCAATGATGTTCAGTAACAAATTGAGGATATGGTTCATTTTTAACAACAGATGGCGATACTAACAAACCATTAAAACTCTCGTTCTAAATGTAGAAGTTTACGACAATTATGATTGACAGTTAAAAGTATGATTTAAAACATTTTAAAATATGAAGAGTCGTTAATGTTTTGTTTATAAGTATAACATTAAACGCTTTTTGCAACTTTACGAATCTTGAAAAATATTTGTCCATCAAAATTGAAATTTATTAATACGTGTAATAATTGATTATTTCTTATGGTAAAATAAGACAAATAAGTTTTTTGAATCTCTCATAGCCTATGTTTTTAGGCTCCAAAACGTTTGTAAGCAAAACTATAGTTCAAATAATCAAAAAAAAGAAATAGACTCGAGATCGAACTAATTTCTAATTCAAAGCCTTACGATCGTTAGCCCAAGTGTTGTATTTCCATTTTTGTGATTTCAAAGTTTTTTAATAATATATAAAAATCAATAGGAACATAATAATAAAACGATAAATTTATTTTTATTTAATCAAAAAATCCGATAATCAAAAACAAAAATATTATAAATTGCGCGTAAAACTGAAATACTTCGAATCTATACGTGTACTCCGTCCGATATACCAATTTTCTGTCCAGAAAGTCGTTCGATAATCGCATAAACTTTTAATTTCAATGCCATATTGTTTTTGATCAAATTTCTCGCAATTATTGAATTAAGCAATGCGTACGAAGAATGTGCGTGATATGACAGTGTAGAAAAGATTACGCTTAAAATTAATACAAATACCACTGTAAATACGGTGTAGTTAACTATAATAAAATAATACAAGTAAAACCCGTTGCAAACTGCAACGAACCACAGTCGAGCACACTGAGGAACTGCCTCTCTCTCTCTCTTTCTGTATCCCAAATAATGTTTTTTATATAAAGTGATTATCTGAATATTAGTGTAACGAACGAGCATCAAAATTTTGAATAATTATTTCAGAAATTGCCCAATAATAGAATAATAAAAAATAAGATTTCAACAAATTTGATGACCGTAACGCATCCTTTGGTTACTTCCATGTGTTGATGAAGCGCTTTATAAACAATAGCCGAAGTGTCGCCTGAGAACAAGTTCGTATTCCGGAGCGGATTCGAACTTTTTTCTGTGGATAAAAAGCGGGTCTGGGTGTTAAAATAAGATAAAACCGCTGATCATCACTCAATTATCAGCAAATATTTTTGTTCAATATTTTAATAAGTTTTATATTATCAAAGAAAATATTTTTTTATCCACTAATTTATGTAAGCTTTAATGTATCATTATTCCTATATAAATAAAACATTATCTTTATATATGGTAGCAAATAGCATGTAAAATACTATATATCGCAGAAAAATAAATATTCAGTGATAAAAAGATGTAATTATTAAACTTAAATTATTAACTAAGCGGATAATTAGCTGCGGATTGCGGTTCTGGTGGGATGGCATTAAAAATTTTGCGGATTAATGAGGATAGTAATTTTTTGTATCCGCGCCCAGCTCTACATTAAAACACAAGTGTAAAAATCAAACAGTTTTAATGATTATTACTTTTGAATTAGAAGATATCAATATTGATAACAAAATTTGTCTGTCTGTCTGTTTGTGTGTCTGTCTGTTTGTGTGTCTGTCTGTTTGTGTGTCTGTCTGTTTGTGTGTCTGTCTGTCTGTCTGTTTGTGTGTCTGTCTGTTTGTGTGTCTGTCTGTTTGTGTGTCTGTCTGTCTGTTTGTGTGACTGTCTGTCTGTTTGTGTGTCTGTCTGTCTGTCTGTGAAACCCTTTAAGGTTCGTCCCCTGGGGTTCCAACCATATCGACGATTATATCGATGGATTCAGCTCTAAGAATGTAGATCAAATAGGGGGTTTCGATGTGGTTTACCCTCCTTAATAAAATGAGGGTGAAAAATCTAATTCGATAGCATTATAAGCAACCCTCCTGAAAGTTCACCCACTCGACACCTACGTCAATGGACTCAGCTCAAATAGATGAGTTCATAAAAGGGGGTTTGAAGGTAGCTTAATCAGGAGGAGTGAAAAATATTTTTACAATTCCCTTCGACACCTATATCTTTTAACTCAGCTCAAAAAACGGAATTAATTGAGGGGTCACTCGAGGGGGTTGGCAAATCATGAAAATACTACACATTCACACTTTAAATAAATACTAGTTTTCAGCCCGTGCTTTAAATTATGAATGTATAGAATTTCCATGAGGGATTGCTCACCCCCTTAAGTGACCCCTCATTTAAATCCGTTTTTTGAGCTGAATTGAAAGATATAGGTGTTTAAGGGTTTTTTAACATTTTTATGGACACCTCCTGTATGTGGGAGTCCACCCTCTCGAGTTACCCCTGATTTTTCTCAGCTTATTCAAGTAGAGTCAAATGATATAGTTGTTGAAAGGTATTTTTAAGTTTTTTTGGACCCCTTTTGTAAGAGGGGGTGCCCACCACCTAGAGACTCCCTACTTGACCTCCTCTCTTCAATCTAAATCCAATGATATAGGTGACAAGGGGGTGTGACCCCCAGGGGAGGAACCTATAAAGGTCTTCACAAACGGACAAACAAACAACAGACAAATTTTGTTATTTAAATATTCTGATGATTAATAACCCGTGCGAAGCACTGGCTGAAACCTAGTATATATATACTATCCATTTAAATTTAAAATATAAACTAAGGAGTATAAAATGTAAAGCACTCATTTTTAAAATTTTGTTTAAGAGTTCCAATTACAATGCGAAACTCACGTTAAAAATCTACTAACCTCTACGATATAATTAAAGCAGTAAACGGGAATTCACCGTTTTCAGCGTACCGTCCAAATTGAATCGTTTTCAATGATTTTCGCTCGTCTATAATTGATTGATGCCATTCCAAGCATTTCATTTGCGCTGATTTTGGTGAAAACGCATTTAAACCACAGAAACTGAGAGTAACATTTTTGTAATGAACAATTTGCAAGTTTTCCGTTACAATTCTTTCACAAAAATATACCACTTAAAATAATAAATAGTTTCGCAATAAAAATTTAATTAAAACATTGTTAAGAATGAAAGTGAATTTTGGGTTAAAATCATTTTGAAGAATTACATTACACAACTTTGGGGAATAATATACCAATGTATATAAAAGTAATTGAAAATTTATGAAATAATATACTTATTCTAACGGGTGTGATATTCATAACACATTTTTTAACGAAATATAATAAAAAGAAATTAATCTTTTTAATTATTTTGTCAATTAATTTGAATTATATTTAATTATTTTAAAGTTACCTATTATTAAAACAACAATTTTCATAACTAAATAAGATATTTATTGCTCACCAAAATTGTTATTTTAAAAATAAAAAACATGTTAACAACAGCTATAATATTAAGGAAAGTAATTATATGTTACTGTGCATAAATGCATAAAAATATTACACTTAAAACAATAAGTATTAGTATTTGCAAAATTATTTAATTTCAAGATTTCATTCTAGTTTTTAAATTTAATCAAAAGAGTGATATTACATTTGACAAGTTATCATTTTCAGTTCCTTTAAAAGCAAGAAAAAAGAATTATATTAGACAACGACTAACTATCATAATATTTAATGGTGCTATTAGTTTGACTTCAAACCAAATCAAACCTTATTTTTACGTTCTTAAACCAGACCAATCCAAAAAATTATAAAAAATAATAATACAACTTATCCAAACCAAACCAAACCATTAAATAACAATAAACCATTAATAAAACTCTCAGCCGAGTATAAATATCGCAGGCCTGCATCCCATCCGTGATTTGTATATGAGATATGATATTAAAATTTGCTAAACTGAAACACATGGCCATTAAAGCTGTTATTTACTCGCATCACTGCATAAAGGGTAAACTTTAAAGACGCGTGGAATCAATAAATATTCGCATAAAACCTAATAGTTCGAAATTGATCGATCAAATTAATTTGCGTGAATATAGCTGTAACAATCAATATAATCATTTTTTATTTCACTTTTTTTGGATATGAGTTTACACCGAATAATCAAGCGATGCGGTATTATATTTGGAAACGTTTATCAATAAATTTAGAAAATACATTTGAATTTAAAAATAATGTTATTTCAAATCTTAAGGCAAATAATACAGAAAATTAATTTCACTATATATCTTCAATTTGTAAAATCGATTATTAATTAAAGCGTAAATTTATAAAAATAAAACCCAATTAAACCATATAAAACAATTAGACGGATAAAATGTTAGTAATAGCCCATTCAAATGGAATTAAGCAAATAAATTAGACATAAATAAATAATGAATAAAATAATTATCGACGTTTTAATCAATCGGATTGTTTTGGTTCTTCAATTGGTTCCGATGATTGTGCCGTTAATGACACCATTGTTTGCTTACGGTATTCAGAAATAGCTCCCCAAATACGATATTCAATTCCACCTCTCAATTTCAAACAACGTAAGTCTTCATGAGTTATTAATACCTGCACATCTGGGAGCGTATATTGTTCGTGAGCAAACTATTTGATAAAACATTACTACAAATACAATCCTTAATAACTGACAATAATTACTTTAGCAATAGTTTCCGAATCGCATTTTAACTGTTTGAGCCATTCAGCCAGTTCTTTATCGCAGTCTCTTTTATTTGATTGAATCATTGAACGGTATTCATCCGATAATACTTGAAACAAAAATTAATCGCTTATAAACCAATGTTTTTACACAATAAATAAATATATAATTACCATCAACTGCTGCCAAAACTACAGATTTAATTAGAGTCTCGTATATGGACAACAATGCGTTATCGATGCCGTTAATTCGCATAAAATTTTTAAATGTTTCTGTGAAATTAAATATCGCTAACTGTATTTGATTGATAACATTACCATATAATAATCCCTCATTATTCAGCGTTTTAAGCAATAGTCGAATCTCATAGTTGCTGTGTTGAGGCATAAATTTAATCAATGTTGGCAGTAATTTATCATTTAAATCGGTTTCGGTAATCACCAGATCTTGAACAGTTCGAGTTAACCGATCCATCCATATTTTACATATCGACTTCTTATTAGTTTCTATGGAATAGATTATATAATTTGTATGCGGATTCATTTTAATTGAAGTGGCAGTCAAAGTATAGATTAGTTATGAAACTAAATGCGTTTTATAACTTATAGATTTTGAATTCAAATGTATTGAATGCTACTTTACGCATGAACACCTAATATTATGGATTAACATAATGATTCAATGTAAACCATAAAAATGATGCCATAGTTTGATTTGTCAGTTTGTTTGAGTGTGTTTAATACTAATGTTTTATTTCTAATGGACATCGATCAAAGATACAGGTGAGATATCGATGTCCATTAGAAATAAAACATTAGTATTAAACTAACACAAAACTGATAGATTAAACGATGTCATCATTTTTAAAGTTTAATTTTTATTGGATCATTAGGTTTACCAATAATATTACGGTTTGATATGTAAAGTTAACTCTCAAATCATTTGTATCCAAAATCTGTTATAAAAATCATGTATTTTCTTAGTCTATTATCGTTGTCGTCTACTCTAATTGAAATGTTGTATTGACCTCTTATCGGTATTTAAAACATAACTGGTGTAGTCATCTATTCATTAGTAGAATAACTTAACTATTGATGTTAGCAACTATTTAATCCTTAAATAATAATAATATATATATTTAATTTATAGACGAATTAAAAGTAAATTAAAATCCAAGTTTTAAAATATTTAGGGTTATTAGCAGAAACAATCAAATAATATCGATCGCAAACACTTAATATTTAAGAACTTTTAACCATATTAGAGTTTTGTAAATTTGTATAATGAGAACTACAGACTAGCGGACTCTAAAAGCATACATACTTTTATTATACTGTACTTACAGCATATGTAAAAATAAAGAGCACTAATATTTTGCTCAAACTAAAAAACCAGTATCTAAATGCAAATATATATATATATACCAAATAAGTAATGATGGCAGAAAGCTCAAGCTCAGTCAAGCTAGCTTAAGCCAGCTCAAGCTCAAACTTAATCCAACGAGCTTAATGAGCTTGTGTTGAGCTTAATAATAACGAAATTTTACCATAAAATGTTTTAAACTTCATATAAGTATTGCATACTTTACATCAATAAAATATTTTTGCTTTTGAAAAACAATAATAAGCATAATCTTAATTGCAAGCTTTAGAGTTAAAGTAATCGATATTTTACTAGTATTTATGACTTAAAAATTGGAAAATGTAAAAATACAAATATAAAACTCATGTAAATGTAAATTAATATTGAATTTCAAATTATTTTGTAAGATATAAGCTCACCGTTAGGCTCAAGCCAATTCGTAAGTTAGTAAGCTCAAGCTCAGGAGAACATTTAAATTTTGAAGGTCAGCTCAATTTTTAGCAGTTTTGAACTTAAGCTCTGCCTGTTAAATTGAGCCAGGAAAATTGAGCTTTCTGTCATCAATACAAATAAGGTGGAGGTGGAGATTATATTAAATACGATATTCGATTAGAATATGAAAAAATAGAACATATCTGTAGAATGGCTTTATCTTAATGTTTATTCAAAAAATATTAAATATTACTATATATATAAGCTTATATATAATATAAATTGTCTATTTATTGATACTTTTTAACGTTTATTTAATTGATTAATGATTACAGTATTATAACAAAAATATTTTAACGAAATCTAATCACAATTCAATAATGTTTATAAATATTTGTAAGATTAATAGTTTTGGATTCAACGATAATCGCTGTCTGAATCGGAAGTACTATACTCAGAATCAGAATCGAAACTCGATTCCGAACCAGTGCTCGATTCCGTATCCGAGTCTCCAGACTCAGACTCACTACTATCCGAATCACTGTCAGATTCAGTGTCCGTTTCTGATTCAAGATCGTCACCCGATTCGTCAGTTTCGTCTTCATAAGAGTCCAGTTTCTCGAAACGAAAATTCTTAAATTTCGCCAATTTCTTCACTTGGATCAGTTGGCGAAATTTTTCTTCGATAGCGAACTGTTGCACAACTAAATTGAGCTAAAAAAGTAACAAAATTAAATTACGTAATATTTTAGAAAATCGGTTACCAATTCATTGATCTCTTCGAGCGTGTGCTTTGCTGAGTATTGTTGCAAACACTTCTCGAATGCCAGCATTAGAATCGAACCGTTTTCTATATTCCTGGAACTAAAACCACTCTTCACCGCATTGATTACAACCGTTTTCGTGTATATCTGCACCTTTTTCCGGGTCGAAGGTTCGGATTGATTACCGGCCACCGGTTTCGCATTTATATATCGATTACGAATGCCAATTCTAGACATATCGATACCGCGATGTTCTTCCGGACCTTATATCAAAACCCAATTTTCCCCCAAAACAATCAAACCCTTCATTTTAATCAATTTACGATTTACCTCTGCAACAATCGATGATAAATAACTTCAATGCATTATTAAGTTTCGGGCAGTTCTCGTTGTTGAACATATCGATCACGTCTCGCTTCAGTTCGATATAGCAGTCATTTTTATCGATATCTTTGCCATATATAATCTGATTTTTGCCATCCTTACCATCTTTATTAACTTTACCGTCAATTTCGTTGCCGTGCGAACCAATAACCACGATTAGGGAGTCGTGATCAGCGCTCACTTGTTTCCGCACTTTTTTAAGCACACGCAACATTTTCGTTTTCTTCATGTTTCGCTTTAAAATCACTTTGTAGTCTAGTTTTTTGAACTGTTTCGCCAGCAGTAGTCCGTCGTTGCCTTTGCCGGGAAAGTAGCTTCCATTAGGAAACTCGTAGTTATTTATAATAAGCGCGATACCTCTACGCCCTGCAAAATGTTGACAATTAATTATGATTTAGATAACTTTAATAATAACTTACTAGGCATATTGTAATTTAAACGTGGGTTAGAGCGTGTATATATGGAAATACTTTGGTGATAACCTAGAATTGATTTCGAATAAATATTTAGATTCAATAAAATTATTATTTAATAAATCAATCACACTATATTTTATATGGCTATTCTAACATATAAAACCAGGAAACAATGCTAGATTTTCTTGAAAAAATGTTCCTTATATGGGTTTATTTCGACAGAACTTACGATGAAAATATTTGGGGTAAATATTTAGTAAATTCATCCAATAATGCACATGATCGCCCTCACGCTCTGTAAAATGAGTAGGCTGGATTCTTTCTTTTATGACACACTCGAGCGCTGAGCTTCAACCGAGCGTCAATAAAAGTGAAATTTGAAAATAAAAAATGTAATTTAAAATCATGTCATTTTATTTTCATGATCAAGAATATACATACATTTTTATAAACTTAAGATTATGTTTATTCAACCAATTTTACACTACATTTAATTAATCTAAGTTTTAATAAAAATATGTAATTAAATTATCAAAAAAATTCTTAAAAATATTTCTAATATAAGATTGGACTCCCAATCTTCCAAACAACGATCACATTCGTTAAAAAACTAAAGCTCGCCGCTCACGCTAAGTACCGAACGCCATACGCTCGAGCGTTTTGGCATTAACGAGTACATCCGATTATTTTCAGTTTAAAAATACATTATTTATTACTGTTTCTAACTATTAATAAGTTGATTATCGGAATAAAGTTATCATTACTGTATTGTTTTTCAATGAGTAGACAACAAAGATGTTTGAACTTTAATTTATAAAACTTACGGCTACATAACTATATTTGAAAATCAACTTTTATTAGTTTATTAATAGATATGAGTAACAAATAGAATGAGACTACGCGTACAATCCGTAGAGAAAGCTCGCAATAACTAATAGTATAATAGCATTAATGTTATTAATATTTTCCCAAAATGGTTCCTCTTTCGCGTCATTTACTGCTTGTTTTGCTTCCATTTCATTAGTAATCAGTATTCCGATCTTATTCGATACACTACTTGGCGAATAAGTATCGTCATTTAAATGCGATTTCATGCAACAAATCGTGTAAAGCCATTTAAGTTTTTTATTATTTATGGGTTGTTGGTTAACGGTGTCCATTGATTTTAAAAAACCAAAACTCGAGTTCAAAACCTGATTAGTATCGGTGACAAATGAATTATTGTCCACTCCTTTGCTGACAATAGCGTTGCGATTATTTAAATCTAAACGAACGGTTTCGTTATGTTTAGTCCATAACGTTAAACGATATAACTATAAATATTTAATACGCATTACTTATTATAGCATACGGAAAATTGAAAATCAATAAAATTTACATAAGCTTTATCAATAGGTTCTGTGGCCAAACTGACGCCAATAGTGACCGCGCATACAATTACGAACAGAATTATTCCGAAGTGCAAGTAATGAACTTTCGATAAAATAGCGGGTCTATGGTCCGGTAAACCAGAGCCACAAAGCGGCACACTATACGAAAATTCCATAATAAATCGAATCATCCCAATAACCAAACCGGATATTAATCCCCAAAACGCTCCGTTTTCGTTAATCCGTTCGCATAGAATGGCTAAAACATAAACGGCGCAAACAGGTGGTGCTAAATACGAAGTAACGCTTTGAATATAGTGGAATAATTGGCTTCCTTGCGACGCTTCGATAATCGGTATCCAAATGATGCTGATGACCACCAAAACCACTACAAATATTCGTCCAACAATAACCTGCTCAATATCACCAGCGTTTTGACGCACCCTTTTATATATGTCGATCGTGAATATAGTGGACGCGCTGTTGAATATCGAAGTCAATGAACTCATGAGCGCAGCAACCATTACGCTCATCATTAATCCTGTGGCTCCTGATGTGGATAGCAATTCAAAAATAGACTTCAACTTTATATATTAGCTTTTAGGCAATAGTTAATGGCATTAAAACTATAAAATACTTATGAAGCTAAATGAATAACCTTTATTATTATTACCTGTAGGCATAATTCGTAAAACAAGCATCGGATACGCTATATTAGTGCAGCCCCATTCACTGCCGCAAATCTTTTTACATTCTATTGGGTTCGAACATCCGATTTCGTCTGTAAGAATTTTTAAATCAGTAATTTTTATTCGTACAAAAGTAGAAAATAGTGATGTTGTAACTTAGTATAAAACGAAATCACAAATTTACTAAACTTGGCCACAGAACTCGTGCCGCCATTCCAGGCAATATCAATAAATAAAGCGGCAATATCTTTAGATATGCGGCCAAAATACAACCACCCTTGGCGTGCGATATATTCTTCGCTGATAACGCTCTCTGAACTATTACCTAAATTGTACGAAATAAGAATATTAAAAGTTTATTGTTTATTTAAACGATTTTTAAATCTATACCTGATCAGAGCACCAATACCACACTGCGGACACTGTTAACCCGAACGTCATGCCAGTCCATGGCAAGTCAAGGTCATTTGCAGGTCGCAAAAGATTCATATAGTATTTGGTTACAGAACTACAGGATGTATTATCCTCCCGATAAGCGACGTAACGCGAATCGGTTGGTTGGGAATTGATTTCAAAATTTTTTACCAAGTCTTTATAACTTCCAACACGCATTAGACCTAAATAAATCTATTATATGAATAATGCCAAATATGTGGTATTTTAAACTAGAGGTTAGAAAATATTCATATTAAACTCCCATTGCCGCCCGCAAGTAAACTTTTCAATTCCCTTGTGTACGTCCTTTCCCGAAAAGGTAAATTTATCTTTCCCGTCGTTCCCGCTCACAGTTCCCGAAATTAATAAACATATTGAAAAAAGGCGCCAAATTTTAGGTTATGCACTTTGTATGTCAATAAAATTTATGATTGAAGGTGCTTATAGTTTAACTTTTCTCAGACTGAACCAAACCTTATTTTTATGCTCTTAAACTAGAAAAATCCTAACTATTATAAAATCAATTATGTAATTTGAACCCAACCATTAAAAACCATAATTCATAAAACTTTTATTCCGCTAAAATGAATTTAAATTAATTTTTTAATAAGTAATTAATTATAAGCGTTTGAAGATTATTTATTTTATTGAAGATTTAACGAAATTAATTTCTTCATTGAAACGCATTCACTATTAGCTGTTTTTTTAAATTAATAAATTAAGTTTATTAGAAGATGCCATTATACATAAACAAGAACGGAACATTCATATAGAGCTCACTTTCTTATATGATAATGTGTAAGAATGCCACAAATATATAAGTTCTGAAGCCAATATGAGCAAATTTAAAATGTATTTATTAATCTAAGACATACGAAGACATAAGACATAAGACATAAGACATAAGACATAAGACATAAGACATAAGACATAAGACATAAGACTGCGGACACGAGGACGGACAGACAGAGAGACGGACATACTCAAATCCATAAGCTCTGCTTCTCTTTGAGAAAGCGAGCTAAAAAAAGTTTATACTATTTTTATGTAAATGGTTTAATGGTTTGAAAATGGGTTTCTTGTTTTTCGTATTTTCAAACCAATCCAACCCAAAATTTATAAACTTATACCAAACCGATCCAAATCACAATACTAGAACGATCATTATAAATTGAACTCTTTGATTCCAATAATTTTTAAGTGAATAAATATGTGCATTAGTTTAGAGAATTATAAATATTTGCATTTAATTTAGGCCAAAAAATTATTATATTTTTGCTTTGCATTTTAAAATCAAAAAATGTCCAGAAAAAGTCTACAAATATACATACAGACACACAGTTCACAGGGGGACACACACTCACACACAAATCCTATAGTCCCATAACTGACTTTTCAAAGTGAGCTAAAAAAGGTTAAGACCAAACCATTAGCTACTTTATTTTTTATGCTGGAAAAACAGAAAATGTGGACAAACCTAGAAATTAATACAATTCCCTCCCATCTAACAATATTTTGCGTTGTTCCCACTCCCTCGCGCTTCCCAATGGTTCCGTTTTACACCTCTATTTCAAACACATATTGATTAAAAACCGTTTTAAGTAACTCGTTATTCAGAGAACTTGTTTAATAGAAATCTTGCTTAGTCCCAATTAGGAAAATATCAAATGTTCACTAGTTTTCCGAAATAACAGTTTGTATATTTACTTAAAATAGTGAGAACCAAAGCGCCAATTAACATCAGAATTGTCTGGACAAAATCAGTCCAGATTACCTAAACAATTAAAAAACATTTACTATAAGAAATATTATGTTAACAATGTTAAGTATTGAATAAATTTAGTTGTATCAGTATTTAAATTAGAAAGAAAATTATGAATAGATCACTAAAAATTTGGGTCATTAGTTTATATTTACAGCAGTAAGTCCACCACCGATTGTGAATATGGCGGCGATAACTAAAAGTATTCCGACCGACACGTATAAATTTAAATCGAGCGACTGTTTTATGAATATTGCCCCCGCAAATAGATCTGCCTAATTAGGAAATTAGATAAAACAGTTTCACGAAATAAATATAAAAAATATTAAATGATGATCACGAACTGATATTTTAGTGAATACATATAGCAGTAATGCTAGAACTGACAAATACACGCGAATTCGTTGGCCACCGAATCGTTTGTTCAAATACTCAGGCATTGTGTAAACCTTTTAATTAGAAAAAAATGTCATTCTATATAATATTAATAAAACTTGTTTCAATCATAATAATAACGGAAATACTAACACCAGATGCGGTATAAACGGGCACAAAAATCCAACCTAATATCAGCAGCACGTATATTGACTTTTAGTTAAATATAAAAAATGGTTAACAAAAATAATCAAATGGTAAATAATTAAGTTATACATTCAAATCGAAACCGGCCACCGCTATGCCAGAACTGGCACCAGTGCCCGCTAAACCGATAAAATGTTCCGAACCGATGCAACTCGAAAATAGCGACGCGCCCACCTTTCAATTATTGAAGTTAATATGGTATGATTCAAAACGCTTACTATCTAAGTAAACTTACTGGAATCCAATGCATACTTTTATTTGCCAAGAAATAACCGCTCACCGAATCTGCTTTACTTTTTTTCGACGACTATAATTGAAATAAAATGTTTTAATGTAAATGATTGTACAAAATATAGTGCTAACCCAATAGCCAACAGCAAATATGCAAATAAAGTATGCGATTATAACCGAAATGTCAATGAAATTAAGGGTTGCAGAACCCAGACCTATCTGTTCGATATTCGCCTCTGTTGTCGAAGACATTGTTGTTCAATTAAAAATTTAAGAATTGATTTTGTAAATGTTAAAAACGTTTAATCGCACGATCAGAACTATCGGTCTTCAGTTAACAGCATTTGTCAATCAGTAATATTACTCAAATTTATGAAAAACGTTTGAATTGCATTATCAACGTAAGCATTAATGTCAAACAGCGTACCGTATAATCCTTGAATTTATTTTAAACCGTATCCTTAATGTGATTATTGACATTTGCTTCAACTGAATCAGTATTTTTTTAAAAAAATTTTCGTAAGCATTCAATTTTTCAAATTTAAATCATAGCTATTTTTCTATTTTATTGATTTACACTTCTACAGTACAGCTATGTTTCACTCTATAATTTACTATAATGTAATTAATTTTTATTGCTCCTTTAATAGGTTTAGATATTTGGATTGAATTATGTTTAGTTTTTACATGCCTTTAAATTTAATGAGCCCAGATATTCCTTTTTATGTCTTTATTTTTACATTTTAAAATTTATTTAAATTTCCATATGAAAATTAGAATATCCATTTAGGGTTAGGTTAAATGTAAATACTAAAGGTAAAATAACATACGGTTTTGATAAACCCGGTACATTGATACTAGAATATTCTTTATTCGCTAACAGTATCGCTTAAGTGGTTACGACCAGGCTTGACGGTTGAACAGAAAAATTTAAAAATTTAATATTATTGATTTTTTATTAAAAAGAATCGTGAAATAAATGACCATTTCTTTAAAAAGTTAAAAATTACTTAGTCGCTTTTTGATACTTTTTAAAAACATCTTAAGCTTAATCAGTAATAATTGGCTTATGCTGATCAATCAAAAATAATTAAACCGCACATATTACAGATACAAATGATACATTTATAGGCAAATATAATTTTACTTGGCTTTTAAATTCAATAAGAGCTAAAAAATTTACTTAATGTTTCGTTTGATGTTTCGAACATACATTAAAAAATCATTTGGCATATTTGCACATCTTTATTTTTTTCAACAATCTATAGTCGATAATTAGTCGATATGTATACTATCAATATATGGCTAATGAAATACATTTTAATAATGCGATAACAAAATAAGTGATGGCATGTAAAAACGTCTTTCTGTTGTGTTTGATAATAATCATTTTGGTATTATGCATTAATTTCTTAAAGTGCCAAAAAAAGAAGCCTGCAAAAAGTATGTCACAATTTTAGAGTTTAAAATAATAATAAGTCATAATTATATGACATCAAATTTATTATTTACATAATATTTCAACTTTTTTTTAAAAAAACGAGCTGTGTTTTAATCAATAAGAATTTGAAAAATTATTTAAACACTACTGTATTTTGTATTTCCAAATATAAATTTTTGTTAAAGATAGGAGTGGTTAGAGGTTAGTCACAGAAATAATGTTTGTCCGCTTAAAATTTCAAGTTTTATTCTACCATTTCATATTTCAAATTAATCTAGTAGTCTGTAAGATGGTAATAGCAAGTTTATGTATAACTGTTTTAAAAAAATAAAAAATAAACCCCCATTCATTGTTTATATTCCAAATATTACTTCATAGTTTATAATTAGTTAGTGTTTTTTCATCATTGGTTTAAATTCTCATTAAATAAATAATTTTATGAATCTATTAAAATACAAGAACGACACATTCATAAGAAGCTCACTTTCTTATAGTTTAATCTAAGCTAATAAGTTTATTCAAAGAATACTGTAATAAATTTATTCTACAGCATTCTAAAATGTCAAAATGAACTTATATAAAATACGTGCTAAATTCAATCGTCAAGCTAGTGCGGAGACCAGACAGACAGACGGACGGACGGACGGACGGACGGACGGACGGACGGACGGATGAAAACTGTCCAAAGCATCCAAAGCTAGCCTTTTTAAAAAAAAGTGAGCTAAAAACATATTCTGTTAAATTTATAGCTTGGTAATTAAAACTATTTTTATAATACTTTAGAAGATTTAGAACCTTTTTCGAACAATTTTCACTTACCTAATGGTTACAATTTTAAGTTTAAACAAATTATTCATAATTATAATATAAAACAGAATGACCACACAAACAGGGTTTGCACAAATTGCGCAAATTTACTAAATTAATCTTTTGCGTAGTTATTGAAAAATACCATTTCTTTTTAAGATAATAATATTTTATTATTATTAATGTCATTAATAGAGACAAAAAATTCAGGACTAAAAACAAACTAAATTTAGGAAGGAAAAGGAGAAAAGTTTAAAAATCATGATTAATCGGCGAAATAATGTTTTTATCTCACTTTTTGCAAAAAAGTAGTGCTTATTTTTAAATTTTTAAAAGTCATTAATATAGTATATTCGGAAACCCAGTAATTTACTCAAACAATTTGCGACGCAAATTGCTTTGTGCAACCCTGCCACAGTTAATTATTAGATTTCAAAGTTAGTGTTTTGCTTACAAAATATTTTATCCTAACTTAACGTATGAACATTTGAAAAATACGGTAGTTATTGAGTCATAAATATTAAAGATTTTAATTTTCCTTTATATCAAATAGAAACGGAAATAAATCTCAGAGAAATAACAGAGAAAAAACATGTTAAAACTAAAAACAAGAAAAATAATAATAATAGAAATGGTAAAACTAAACCGAAAAATAAAAAATCTAAAGTAAAGAATGGCAATAACAACAACAATGTTAATATTATCGGTAATAGTGTGTGTAATAATAATAATGTTAGCAAATTTTTAAGTTCTAAATTAAGCATAATATTGAATAAATAGATGCAAAATTCTTAGCACTGAAAAATGGGAATTTAATTTACAACAATCAGCAACTATTCCTATCAGGTGTTAACATATTTTACGTGAATCGTGGAAAAGATTTCGGATTTGGAAGATACAGCGCTGTGAGACCGCAGTATGAGGCGTGGCTGAAACAAATATCTAATGCGGGCGGCAATTCCATACGAATAGTGATTCACGGCGATGCCAGTCTAACACCGAAATTAGACGCTGGCGGATATCCGTCGGGAGAGGACGTCAGTTCGTTGCTAACAGAATTGGGGCAGTTTTTAGATGCGGCGGAAAATAATAGCGTGTTAGCCGTGATATCTCTATGGTTGGGAACGTCTAACTTTCCTGCTAATATTTTGGAATTATTTTCCGACGAATCGAAATTAACCGCATATTTAGAAAAATTCCTAAAACCTCTGGTGACGGGACTGTCATCATTCAAAGCATTAGGAATGTACGATATATTCGAATTGGCACCGTCTTCAGTGAAGAGTAATGTGTATGACAGTAATCCGTGTTACGACACACGGAATTTGTTTCATCAGTGGCAACGGTCCACAACCAATAACGTGACCATGAAAAATATGCAACGCTTCATTAATCGAATGGCTGATGCCATAAGAACTGCTGATCCAAAAGCATTAATAACGCAATCGTCAGCGGAAGAAGAGTCGTCGATGTATTGCGATTGGTGTTTCAATTACTGGTCGGATCAGTGTCTTATTAGCGCTGGTGGCAAAGCTAAAGGTGTGCTGGATATCTATGGTCTGGACGCTGTTGCTTATAACGGCGCAGATTATTATTGGAGTCCCATTCGAAAGTGGGCGCAAGACTATAAATTAGATAAACCAATTTTGATCACACAAACCAGTGGTAATTGTAGCGCAACCAACGCTACCACTAATTTCATTCACGCCTATACAGCCGGTTATTTAGGAATATTTAACTGGAGATATTACTATCCGAGTGGATTCACTTGCAACGACTCACCGCTGATATGTGACACAGCTATGAGTGTGTTGAGAGATAAAGCGGGCGTAAAATTGATATTCAAATAGAGTTTTCATATAGAGTCGTATGTTATGTGCTTTATTTGTATTCAATTATAATTCGATTATAAACATTAAAATTAAAATTAAAACTAATTATATTCGTATTCGTATTTATTCGTCTAAACTTTACATACCAATTCAATTACATTATGATGCCTGACCTTAAAATTAAATATAGTAGATTATTTCCACAAAATTTTATAAGTGATATACTATCCTATTCTTAAATTTTAAATAATTATTTATTATTAACAATCAATTTCACCAAATAAATGTATTTTTTCTAAAACAAAACAAATTATCAATAACTAATGTTTGTTTACATATTGCATAACAGTTATATATTATATTCGGATATATCTTTAAAAAATTAGGGATCAACTGTAACTATTCCTAAAATATTCAGGCCCAAACTGTTTTTATTTTTAATTAACTAATTATATTCTTATTTATTCGTCTAAACTTTACTTACCAATTCAACACTGTTAGTAAAATTTCCTAATATTTTCCGACCCTAATTGTTTTTATTTTTAATTATATTTATCAAGTTTTTCTATTTTTTAATTGTTTTAAATTAATTAATTAATAAATTAAGTAAGAAAAATTGATTTTTATTTAAAGACAGTTTAAATACACTTATAAAATGTACAATAATATTTTTATGATAATTATAATTCATTTTTATCTATTTAACAAACATAAAAAACCACAAAGACTAGACTTGTGAAACGTTAAAAAAATTTCAGGCCCGAGCCCGAAATTGGCCCGATAGATTGAAGCCCAGCACGGCCTGAGCACGACTAATTTAAATTAATTAAAGCCCGACCCGACCCGTCACGACAAAACATAAGCCAGAAAAGGCAAGATAAACAAAACTTATTTCGTTTTAATTATTAGCTTAATTACATGATATTTTTTTTTTGCTTTTTATTGTTTTACATGATTTTATTTAGTACTTTTAATGTCATTATCAAACAGAAATTAACAAACTTCGTTTAAGCAATTTCTTCCTAGTTTACTCCAGCCCGATGATTTCTTCTAAGGCCCGCCACAGCCCGTTATTTTTGTTTATAGGCCCGAACCCGGGCCGGCCCGAGGAAAATATTGGGGGCCCGCGGTGGCCTGACAAATCGAAGGCCCGTTCACAAGTCTAATCCCAACGATTGTGGTGTATTGCGGCCTAATTTTGTTCAATAATCTCAGAAAATTCTCATGAAATCATCAACTTATTAATGCTTTATCGAAATTAAACTTCGATAATTGTAATTGATTAATAACACTACAGTTTAAATTGCAATCTTCTCCAATCTTTTCAAACATTCGCCAAATAAATTACGATAATCCAAAATTGCCTAAAACTATGCATAGATAAGTCTGTCAACGAGTTTAATTCGATTAAACGTTGAAGTAGGCTAAAGTTCAAAATAATTGACATTTTCATTCTCGATAATACAGATTACATACCTGTACAAAACTTTATATTGCAAATACAAACCAATATAAATAGAAACTTTTAATAAAAAAGTGGTTTAATCTTAGGTATTCTAAATTATAAGTTTACTATTGCAATAAAAAAATGAAAAACATATTGCTTTTTTCATTTTATCTAATTTTTATTAATAGCTTAAAAGGTGAAAATTTTTGCGGAGATTGGATAGCATTTGAGAATGAGAAATGCGTGAAACTATTCACTGACGTCGAAACTCACGAAACAGCTCTAAAAATATGCAAAAACCAGTCTCACAGCTCAACTTTAGTTTCGATAAGATCTCGAAAAGAGCAAGAATTTCTTGAAAACTATGTATTCAACCAAAGTAATTCAGTGGACAGTGTTTGGCTCGGAGGATCGAGAAGTGGTTCAATGGGCAGTCAGTTTTCGTGGGAAGACGGCTCTGCATTCGCGTACACTAACTGGGATGACAGTAATTTAGAACATGCAGGTAATAATTGTATTGAAATGCAAGATGAAATTGGCTTCAAAGCGCAAAGCAAACTCGGAAAATGGGTTTCGGTTTCGTGCGAAAAACGAAATTTGGTTTTATGCCAATATCTTCAGAACTGGACCTTAAATCGCATGCAAAATGCTTTAATTGATCTCAAATACGAGTACGAATCGCTAAAAGAACAGATCGTTGAAGTTAGAAAAAATAGCAGCTCAGGTAATAAATTTGTTATTATTAAAAATTTAAACCAAATAATTGGCAATTTTCACAATTAGTTCCAATTGGGTTTATTTACGCCCAATTGCCCAATCAGTCGGATCCGAAAACAATTTGGCCGAACACTGAATGGCAAGATATTAGTAGCTCATATGCGGGACTGTTTTTCAGAGTAGTTGGTGGCAGTTCTGCAGAGTTTGGCAAATTTCAGAATGAAAATAGTCCTCAGTTAAAGGATGTGAACTTTCAAGATAGTTATAATCAACCGCTATCAACACCAAATCCACAATTCACAACACCTAGTTATTCAAATAGTTCGACAAAATTAATTTCATTGTGCTATTATAGCTGTAACAGTCAATATCATAATCTTTTCTTTGACTTTAATCGTGGTGAGGTTACGCCAAAAAATCAAGCGATGCGTATATGGAAACGCATTCAATAAGTTTAGTGTAACCCGACAAAGATAAAACAGTTTAAGAATTTAAAGACTAAATGCAAACTTTTTTATAAACTAAATTTACTACGACTTAAATTATCATCTAATGTATTATAATATCAACAAAATTACAATATCTAAGTTTCCATACTTATCCTCAGATTTAACAATAAATTTGATATTTCCCAGATTAGAATTTTAAAAGTAAAAACCATTTCTATTATTTAACACAAATAGACAGTAAAATGTTTGTAAAAGACAATTTAAAGGTAATATAAGATGTAAAAAAATATAAATAAACCATTTACTTAATAAAAACTTATTGATCAACCTAATGGGTTATTAAAGTAAACCATTAAAATGATGACATAGTTAATGTCTAAATCTTTGTTTATTTGTACAACATTGTGAATAAGTTTATATTTACTGTTATGATTAATCCTTCATAATATATTAAAGATATTAAAGGTAAATGTAGTATTCCTATACGTAAACGCAATACTAAAAAATGTTATAAATTGACTAAAAGTATAGTTATACGAAATACTAATCATCTGCTAAAATAATTAAAGCATTTACTAAGTGCAAAAAAGTAGAAACAATGGAATAAGATTGGACACATGACATAACTGAATATATTGTTTTTAAACTATAATATCGGTCCTTAGATTTAATTGACTTTTGCAAGCACTACACTATCTTATGGGGTTTAGTTAATCGGATTAATCTTTGCTTAATTATTTCTGGATTAAAATGCTGAATTAAAGTGCTTTAATAATGATGCTTGAAATATTAAATATAAAATTAATAAAGCTTATGCTTTACAAACATAGGATAAAACAACAACGACACATTCATAGAGAGCTCACTTTTCTATAAGCTAATGCCCATTTTTCCAACAAATATATTAGTTTATAAGCCAAGTTAGAAAATTTCCAAATGCCTTTATTGATATAAGGAATAGGAAAAACCCTTTATTATTATAAGACTGAGAAGATACAGACAGACGTATGGATGGACAGACGCACATTGTCAAACGCATTAGCTCGACTTTTACAAAAAAAGTGAGCTAAAAATGTTAAAATAGAATTGATAATAAATCGGAAAATATCAATTAGAATATTAGTGAATCAAGCATAAGATTACGCTGATAGATGAGCAAATATTATACCGTAGCGTATTTAGTGAAATAAAAGAGTTTTGGACTTTGATACTGTTTTTATTTAATTATTCATTTCATATAACCACAGCAAGCTATTTGCTGATCTGATATGTGGAGGTTTGCAACGATTCGTTTATATTTTATGTTGAATCAGGCGAATAGATATAAACTTTGAAATTCTGGTAGAAGTGATCCGCTTATTGTCTCACTCGTTCGTCATGTCTGTATTTGCGACACGTTTTCAATGTCACAATTAAATCTATCAATTCATTGCCATAAATCTTCAAATCGGTTCGTATTATTTCAATCGCGTTTATTCGCTCCATAGCTTCCAGACGGCGGTCTATGTTCGCGTTATCTTTGGACAGACTCTTGCGAATATCATAATCGATTCTCTTCAGTACATGTTTTAGAGGTGGCGGCTGTTTATTCTTCTCCTGTTCTTTAAGTTATTTATATGGCTATTTTTATATGCTATAAAAGCTATAATTTTGACTCTACTAATAATATAACTAACTTCAGAAATCGAATCACATTTTAATTGTTTGAGCCATTCACTCAGTTCTGTATAGCAGTCTCCTTTATTTGATTTGAGCATTAAACAATATTCTTCCAACAATACTTAAAATAAAAATT
>JAQIXJ010001219.1:0-22506 GCA_034700185.1 Phthiracarus laevigatus
CATAAATTAAACGCCAAGATTTTGAATATCAGAAACAGTAAAAATCTAATTTAACCTAATATAACCTAACCTAACCTAACCTGACCTGACCTGACCTAACCTAACCTAACCTATCCCAACCCAACCCAACTCAACCCGAACCTAACCTAACCTAACCTAATAACCTAATAACCTAATAACCTAATAACCTAATAACCTAACAACCTAATCTAATCTAACCTAAACGATAAAAAGTATTGTTAATATCGCTTAACGCGTGCATTTGGATTAACTGTACTTTTTAAACTTTATAAACTAAAGGTTTTCCGTGTGCATTTTACAACAATCCGAGAACAAAGTAAATAATATCAAAATTTTCCTTACTTTAGATTGTAATAAAAAATAAGTAAAAATTAGTAAAATTAGTTTTTTTATAAATCAATATTTTAGTTGTTTTAAGTAATTATATATATATATATATATATAATATTTTGGCTTTTTAATCAATATTAAAATCAATATTTTGACCTAAAAAAATAAAATATTTTCCGGGCTTTAATCATTAGTAAACACTTATTTACTATTAGATAAGCGAAGAGCTCAATATGAAAGTTCTTGTTTTTTTATTTCAATATAAGCTTATCAATCACAACGAAAAACATTATAACATCAACATATAAAAACATTCTATAAAAAATATATAACATTTTAATTATAAACATTTGAAATAATTAATTAATATTTATATAACGTTTAAAAATTATTTTATTTAATCTCGTGTTCCTATTCTTATATCGAGGACTAAACTCTTTAAAATTTGCAGCATTAAAACACCCCAAAATTGGTTTACCCAACATAATACTGTATATGTACACTATATAATATTTATATGGATAGTTAATTTTTTGATATATAAAAAACAATGTTTCAAAACCAGAAATTGGCATTATATATAACACTGGCATGAATTACAGTATAGAAACCCATATAAAACAAAAGTATTTTGTTTAATGTTTGTACAATATATATATAGTATGTGTTATGTGAGGCGGGTGTTCTAATTTATACACCTAAAAACATTATACACATTTTTCATTGTAATTAATATTTATAATAATAATATAATACTATTTTTTTTAATAAATTGCTTTCTATATAAGCTTATAAGTGTACAAACAAAATAATAATAATAATATTAACAGTGAAACACGAAAAATTTTTTATATGTAAAATGATAATTAATATACAATTGCACCATTTTTTATGCAATAATTTTTTACGTGTCTAATTAATATTTTCTGCCATTTCCGTTATATCCGCCATTCACTTTTAACTGCTGTGCGCCGTTTCCATTACCATTGCCGCTGGCATAACCATTTCCATTCACTTTCCTCTGTCCATTGCCATTGCTAAGTTTTTGTACACCATTTCCATTTCCATTTATGGTTTTTCTTCCATTACCATTGTACCCGTTTGCAACTCGCTTACCATTTCCATTTCCATTAACTTTTAAGGCACCGATTCCATATCCATTTCCATTTATAGTTTTTCTTCCATTTCCATTTCGTCCATTTCCGTTATATCCGCCATTCACTTTTAACTGCTGCGCGCCGTTTCCATTACCGTTACCGCTGGCATAACCATTTCCATTCACTTTCCTCTGCCCATTACCATTACCATTTTTTTGTACACCATTTCCATTTCCGTTTATGGTTTTTCTACCGTTTTTAGCATAGCCATTAACTGTTAGTTGAGCTGTATAACCGTTACCGTTACTGTATGGACTGTCGTAACCGGTTGTGAGGCTACCTGTATCGTCGTATGAGTCGGTTGTTATGGGTAAATCAGTTTCAGATGATACATCTTCTTGCAATGGTAGCGGAGAATCAGTGTATCCATTAGTTTGCAGTTGAGAGTCTGTGTATCCATTAATTTTTTGTACACCATTTCCATTTCCATTTATTGTTTTTCTGCCATTGCCATTATACCCGTTTGTTACTCGCTTACCATTTCCATTACTATAGCCATTGGCACCTTTTTGACCGTTTGTATAACCATTACCATTAACTGTTAGTTGAGCTGCATATCCGTTTACAGGACTGTCGTAACCGGTTGTTAAGCTACCTGTTTCGTCGTATGAGTCTGTAGTTATGGGTAAATCAGTTTCGGTGGATAAGTTTTCTTGTAACGGTAGTGGAGCATCAGTGTATCCATTAGTTTGGAGTTGAGAACCTGTGTATCCATTTCCATTTCCATTTACTTTTTGTACTCCATTACCATTTCCATAACCATTTATAGTTTTTCTACCTATAATTATGTATTTTTGAGCAATCTTTGAAACTTTTGAAATAAAAACAAGCTTACCATTACCATTACCATTGTATCCGTTTGTAAGTGGCTTACCATTACCATTACCATTGTATCCGTTTGTGAGTGGTTTGCCATTACCATTGCTAAGTTTTTGCACACCATACCCATTTCCATTTATTGTTTTTTTGCCATTACCGTTATATCCATTAGTTACTCGTTTACCATTGCCATTATAACCATTTGCCGCTTTTTGGCCGTTAGAATAACCAACAACGGTTCGTTGAGCGGCATAACCGTTACCGTTAATGTATGGACTGTCGTATTCGGTTGTGAGGCTACCTGTATCGTCGTATGAGTCGGTTGTTAAGGGCAAACCAGTTTCTGTCGATACATCTTCTTGCAATGGAAGCAGAGAATCAGAGTATCCATTAGTTTGTAGTTGCGAATCTGTGTAACCATTAACTTGTTGCTGAGGTTGGGCTCCGTCTACAACAATACAAAAACTTTAAAATTGCATTACTTTATTGTTATTGGCGATAATTACCGCTATATCCTCCTTCCTGGTAAAGTTGAGCGTTGAGAGAGAAAAATTCTGGCGAAGAGTTACAGTCAAAGTCGAACCACCAAACGCACACAAAATTTCTTTGAGAGAATACGGTTCCATTTGGACATAAGAAAGCGTCTGAGCGACCATCAGCTTGACATATGTGGAACACCTGACAGCGCGCTTCCACATCGGCGTAATATCCTGGCCATTGCTGTTCGGAACACTTGAATGCTGTTTCGGGTGGAGTGTAAAAGATTGGGTAATCAGCGCCTGGTTCTCCTCTAATAGCATCTCTCAGCCATTGAATTGGGTCACCAGAACCGTGATGATCGTCATCACTAGAACCGTGATCGTCAGTTAAACCCTGTGCTGGAGCGTCGATAGCTTTTTGAATGGCTCCGTTACCGTTAGCTCCATAACCATTCCTCGAATACCCATTGCCATTGCCATTGCCGTTGCCATTAGCTGGTCGTGAAGAATATCCATTGCCGTTACGACTAGAAACAGGTTGTTGGCCGTATCCATTACCGTTTCTTGAGGATCGCTGAGTGGTCACTGGTTCTTGAAGATCTTGAAGGTCCTCCGCGTAAGGTGTATCCTCGACTGTTGTCTGTTGCAGCGCACCGTTTCTAAGCGCACCATTCTTCGCTATGCTTCTGATGCGCGAAGCTGGTGGTGGAGGATAGCCATTGTCATAGTAAGCCAGTTGTGCTGATAACGAGGGCAGTAATAGTCCTGCAAATTATTTTTTTTTTGTGCACAGAAAAATCAAAAGTGTAATGTTTTAATTTTAAAGTATCTTTTAATTTTCTTATTATTGTAAACAAAAAAAATGAATAAAAATAAAAAATATAACAAGATTTTATTGTGTGAAAATTGTGCCAAATTTGTTAGTCTCGTGTTAAGAATAATTTTTTTACTCTTTTTTATGTTGCTTTCTTTTTTTTATATAAATTTAATTGTTTCCTATTTCAATAAACTGAGACATCATTATTTTTTTAGGAAGTTTCGTTTTGATTATTATGCGTAGTATTTAAATTTTTTTCTAATTATGCTTTAAAGTTTTGCACAAAAAACCACTTATTGGTTTGACATTGTTTTACTGATATAGTTTATTGAAGTTTTTACGCAATTTCTCCAATAAGTTTTATGATTGCAATGCTGAGTTAAATTAGCATAAACTTTTTTAAAGCAAGATAAAAGTATTTTTAAAATCCGATAGTTTTTTCGCTCGTAAAAAATTATTTTTATTAATATTATTTTCAAATTTGAGTCATGACCTAAAAAATTTAAATCAAATTAGTATCCTTTTTTCCGCCGCAATCGGCATACCATTTAAAACACAACAGATAGCTTTTTATTTTATTTACAAAAAGTAGACTAACTAATACTACTCTCCTTTCATGGTCTGAGACATCATTAGTTCACTGATTTTACACAATTATACTGATGATTAAATCTACTTTCGCTTTGCGCAAAAGTATTTTTAATTCGAGTACTTAATTATTAAATTATGAATTGTTTTTGGAACAGTGTTTTAATAACTTATACTGTCGTATAATTATTTTTTAAATCCATCTCTAATCATTACTTTATTCGTTCTCTGAATTTTTTGTTTTAAAAAAATGCCATTAAATATGAGAAATGTCTTTTTAGATGCTAAAAATTAAGCTTTTATTATCGTTTAGTGTAAACTTATTAAAAAAAATATTGTAATAGAAAATAAAGCAAAGACCTTAACCATTAATTTTATTTACGGCATGTTTGTGTAATTTATTTCAGTAATAAATTAAAATCTTCGCATGAAAAATGAAAAAACTAAAAAATTTCACAAAAAAGTTTGGAAGTTATTGCAAGTGTCAAAATATTTCTCGTATTTCGGAGCGCATACACACGATGTGTGCATCAAATTAATACAATTTTAAAACATAACATTAAAAAATAACAAATTTTTAAATTTGAAACCTACTGCGAGCTTTTAAAAGTCAGTGAAAAATTTAAAAAATTGTTTATAAATAGTTACACACTTATAAAAATAGCTACTTTTGGGCACAAATGGAAATTATCGTAAATCTATTTAAAAGTTTATATATTTTGTTCATTACGTTACAGATAGGATATAAAAAGATGCGCCAAGAATTCTATTATCTAATTATTTTAGCGTTCGCTCAAAATAAAATTGAGGCGAAAAAGCAAACACTCTTTTCGAGATTAAAAAGCGTTTCATAAAATTCTATTTCAGTACATGTAGAAAACATATACTCTTTTTTACCCAAAAACTCAACTATTTTGACATAACAATTCCATACCTAATATGAAAAGCGATGCAGCCGTAGTTTTCATTGTGCAAATAATGATGATGTGGTGTTTATTTGAGCGCCGATAGAAAAATATGCGTGGAAAAGCTGTCAAAACTTTTTTCAATAATAATAATAATAATAATAAAAAGATTATATTATATTTTAAAAAATCACTTTAAAACGAAAAAAGATTCTTTTTCATGTAACTTCAATAGGAATAATAGAAGTTATTTCTTTCTTCAACGCGAAAACTTTTCTTATTAAATTAATTTAACTGCTGTTTTCGCATTACTAGTACACATACTCTAACGGATCTGTGGCATCACTTATATACGAAATGATATTAAATGGGTGTTCGCACTGTTGAGGCAAAGGGTGGACATCACTATCAAAGTAATCACTACGGATTCGGCTTTGGACACCAATATTACGAGATGAAAGGATAGAAAAGTAAAAGAAAAGGGGCAGAGCTGAGCCAAAATTTGGCTGTGATGGGAAAGTGATGGTTTGACATAAGGGCTGACGATGTGATCCAATATAGTGGCCCAGTCTTAGGATATTATGGCGCAAAGGAAAGCAGAAGTTAAAGCCATAGAGAACATCCCTTCATCGCATCGCAAACGTACAGTGTATTACATGGAGAGGCCTTAAGGCGAAATTAAAAAGTAGTTTTTTTTCGCTTTTTTTTAGTTAGAGACCTAGTTTCACATGTTTAAAATACAATTAATTCTCATCTGCGAGGCTCATCCCCTGCACAGTTCCCTCCAGTAAGAGCACATCCCATACGCACGAATGCACGTGATCGTGTTTTTTAACCCTTTTAGTCTGTGTTCAATTTATTATTTATAAATACATATTAAGTGTTATATAATTTTTTTTATCAGTAGTTATCGATATTATGCAAAATAGTTTTTAATATCTTTCGCTGGATATATTGTGAACGCAGTATATTTATTTAATCATTTCTTTTTTATCTCATGAGATACGCTATGTTTACATTAAATATCAGTCTCGGCGTGGAATAAAAATACGTAATCGTTAATCTAAGCCTGAAAGCAAATTTAAACTAAAACTTTCCCTGTGATCTCTGATCTCTTTATTAGTTAATGAAACAGTTTTTAATAAATAATAATGATTGAGATTAATTTTGTTTTATTCTTTTTACGTGCGATATAAATTTATTTGTTGATAAATATCTTTGTTGAATATCTATAGAAAAAATACTTACACAACTATTTGGTAATCTTTATTTTTCTTCTAAAATGAATGGAAAGAATGGAATGGCATTTTAGGGATTTGACTGTTGTATGTTGATGTGCTTAATCATATGGTCATAATTGAATGTCAGTGGATTGAAAAAAAAGGTTTAATGGGAGTTTTAAAGCCTCTTAAATAAGAAAATTGGTTGACACACATAACGCACAAACAAACGCAATTATAGATTTTTTTCTCGTTGTATAATGAAATACACATAAATAAATCCGCGAGTTAACAACTAATTGAATGGAATAATTCATTAAATCGAAAGTTTATAACAAACTTTCATTGTTTCAACCACCCGTAATAAGTTTCGAGCAATAGTTTATTTTTCTGAATAATGTTTTTAAAATTTTATTTTCTTTGTTTTCTTTAAAAAAATTTTCGCTCAAAAAATTGACTTCACATACACGTGAATGACTTTTAAACAACGAATAACTATTTGTAAAGTTATACGCATAACGTGCGTGAATATAATACCCAAAAACTTGATGTTATAATGGTCGCATCGTTTGTATTCTAATAATAAAATTGTTATCCACATAATTTTTTAGTGCGATGGGTTTTATGGTAATTTTATTTCTACAAAATATAACCTCACTATGAGAATTCGAATATTCGTCTATTAAGCTTATGCACGAGTTCCATATGAAAACATAATGTTGAAGTTAGGTTGTGTGTGGATGTTGCTTGAAAACCCTGAGTATTTTTTCGTGAATCGCTAAGTTAGCGCAGAAATTATTTTAAGTGAATGCACTGTATATATAATTAAATATTTTATAACACAATTGCAACGTATTATTTTATTTAAAACAATTGAGTCAGAAAATAAAAAAACACGAGTATTTTCTTAAGAGGATAATAAACGGATTCAGAGGTTTTAATCCCTAAAAATATCTTTATGTTTTCTTATTTATGTTTTTTTCATTTTTCCTTCCTGAATATATAGCATTTAAACCCGCGAACATGTATTCTCTACAGTAGTACTGCAAAAATGAAATTAGCTCAAAATTATTCACAACATTGAGCTCCATTTCTCATTAATATTCGAATAAAAAGAAGCAACTGTTCGGGTTTTTTACAATAAATAGCATCACTCAATACAATTAGCTGTTAACTAATTATCATTAAGTGCGCATTTATTGTTGAGCTAACGCTCGTAAATAATAATGACTTTAACACATATAAAACATTTCTTCTTCTTTTATTGAAAGGTCATGAGAGATCATTTTATACTTAATTATGAAACACAAGTGTTGTTCACTTTGTTATGTAAAAGTTATTTTAACGAAATTAAAAGTTATTTTCGAAACAATTAGTCTCGACTGGAAACTTCATCGGAAAATTTATTATTAATGTGCGTTTCGGTTGTGTCAATATTTTTTTTAATACTCCGCGTTAATGTTTTTTTCGTAATTAGCGAACATGTCTTACACGGTATTTTAATGAAAATATATATGTTTATAATTATAGGGTTTACGCCAAAAAAAGCAGTTGGTTATATAATTATTAATTAATATTATGAATTAAATTTAAATAAATTTCATTCCGTTTCTTTGGTCGGCGTTTAGGGCTAACAATATTTTTGATGATACACTTGGTAATAATATTTAACCCACGGTGCGAAGTAAAACTGAAATATTCTCATCTTATATCCATAATATGAATACCTATTAAATAAGTTCCGGGTTATAAATTTTTTGGGGTTTATTTAATAATAATAATAAATTTTGTGCACTTTTTTCCACTTCTCTGTTCGTCTATAAAGGGTTGTCAAATTATAATGTCGAAATAACAACTCTCTCCATTTAATATTGATGATTCCAGAGCTATTATTATGTTGCTTTTCTACTTGATTTAAATTAATTTTTTTAATGGATTTCAAGATCCTAATGGTAGGCTAGGGTTGACAATAATCTGCATAATGCTAGTGTAGAAAACACTTTCACAAATTAAAGCGGAGCTCGAAAGTTAAATAAACTGTTTGTGCCATCATTTAATGATAGTCAAACAAATTATAATAAATTAAAAGAAAACAGTGTAACATTTAAAAAAAATCTCATCTGAATTAATTTTAAACAAGATTCACTGCCAGGAATTTTTTAGTATTACTGCGAGAAAACTATTAATTATTCAAATAATACTCAATAAATCATTCATTAGCGCACCGTTCAAATGTACTTGAATCCGTAATTATTAGTTATCGGTTATCTAATAAGGTTTAAAATATCATTGGCAATCTTTTAGTTTTTCGATGCGTGTAATTTCTGTTTAATATGGGTTACTGCCATGTATTCTCTAGCGATTTTGTGTCAGATATTTTCTGACTATTAATTTTTATTTTATTAAACAAATTATAGTGTGAATATAGAAACGCAATTATAGACAAATAAAACGATTCACTTCTTTTAATTTATGTCAAAGTTAAACGGATAATTTATATTTAGAATAAATCAAATTATCGCAAATTTTAGATATTATATAATAGTCCTCATTCTCACACACACCTCTCACCTCTCAATGTCGCACACACTCCTTTCGATTTAATAACAATTATATAAACTGATTCGCGAATAAAAGTAAATAGTTCTCATATTAAATTATTTTAATATCTTTATTAAAATTGTTTTAAATTTTAACTATTCAAATGATTAAAAAATTAATAAATTTGAGGGTGAAATAAATAAATTTCAATTGTACTTTCTCCGATTCTTTTTTCTTTTTTAAAGAAATCGTTTAATATGTAGATCGCAATAATTATTACTCTGTAGTGTAGGATCGCAATAGTGATTCGCTACAACGTTAATATCTTGAGCTCTCGAGTTGAATTGTGAGTTCTGGTGGTAACAGTTTTCGCAAAACTTGAACCATTATGACTTTTCGTCTTATTGTTTGAGGGTTATAAACCTAAGCGTTTTCCTATCGTAAAAACTTTCTAATTAAAAATTTTAAATTAAAATGATCGCCAATTATAGTCCTTAAAAATATGTGCACACAGTTAAACTTAAACGAGCAGAAAAATAAGTTAAAATGTACATCAGAGCAGCTAAAACTAGGCTCAGTTAATACATTTGCGGAACGCTATCTCTCACGTCAAAATTAATTGCTCAACAATTATCAGAAAATTGTTAGATTGAATCAGTGTTTGTATAAAGTTTGCACAAACACGGCTTTAATTGCATGATACATAAAAATGATTACATAGAAAGCGTCAAATGAATTAAGTTATGGATGTTCTTGAGTGAGAAGAAAAAAATAAATGGGTATTCGAGTGCTTTCTCTTTATTCGTTATGAATAAAAGTTCTTTTTTATCGAAAAAACAAAAAAAAATTTTGTTTACATTTACCGTAAATACTGTTAAACTGATTTCTCTTGTTTCTTTTTTACGAAATAGTTTTCCTCCAAACAAATTTGAATTTAATACAGCAAACATGATTCGCGAGATCGTTTAGCTATTCTTACGCATATTTTCGTTATTGCGTAACATTGCATAACTCTGTTTTTTTTGCAAACAAAACAAGTACGAGAATTTTTACAAAGAGCTCACGTTGGCATTAATGAATGGTGAAAAGATATTTCTGTCATTACACAAATCATTAGATAGCATACTTAACAAGTATTGAATGTTTTTGATTTTCTTTTAATTGATTTGCTTTTTTTTGTGAATCAGTAAAATTTAATAACAAAAAATTCTCTGCAAATGTTTTATTAACGGGTAAGGTTATGTCCATCTAATGTTAATTATGTTCAATGTTTTCAGGGACTTCAAAGTAGACTCAGACCGACTATTCGACTATTCAAATTCAATAGCTAGTTCACTAATTGCCAACAAACTGAGCTAAAGATATGCAAATAATGAGTTTAATTGAACGGCATAAATAATAATGAATCTATAGTACACTTATTACTGGACGGAATACCGTACGCTATGACATGACAACGCATCACTTGTTGCGTGCTTTCGCATCTCATCATTTATTTCCTTCATATGATAAGAAATAAGTCCTTTCAGAGGTCACAATTTGGAGTTACATAAGCATTTTTCATTTCTCTATATAGAGGTCAAATCGGGGAACTACTCGTGAAGCCCACACGTAATTCTAATACATATTGAATCACTTTAATATCAAACTGTAACTTCAAAAGTGAGTGAGAGAGTGTGTGTGCGAGCGTGAGAGAGAGAGAGAGAGAGAGAGAGAATCTGGATAATAATGAACAAATAAAACACTATTAAATCTATTATATATAGGAAGAAGTGGTATGAAATAAAAAAATTATGGCAACAACCTTTTTCACAAAAGCTTAATAATGTTTTGTTCAACTTAAGCACACACACACATACACACAAGCGCTCGCATCTTTATTTCTGCTGATACCCTTTCAACGCTAAGTTGTTTTACAATCGTTTTTATTACAATTCGCTATTTAAGAAGAAAAACACATATATTTTATTAACAATAGAAAAACACTTATAAAAAATTTTAAACTCCAAAAAATTATTGGTTGAAATTACTTTCGTTTTGGAGTAATCAATGCGTTTTTTATTCAATAATCGCGTGCGCCATATCGAATGCACTGCACTATACTATCGGGGAAATAAAAATTTTTATTTATTGTTGAAAAACTTTTCACTCGTTTTTTATTACAATTGAAACGAAACCAAACAGAAAACAAATATTTTGTCGCTTCTAGTTTTCCAACTCATGAATAACAAAATAATATGTTTTTATAGGAAAAAAATTAAAATTGAAAGCTATTAAATAAATCTAATACACACACAGAGAGAGATAGAGAGAGAAAGCTAATGTTCGCCCGTTTGCTTAAAACTCAATTTCAGTTTTCAATAAAAATTTCTTAGATAATAATAATAATGCTGTAATAATAATAACAATAAGCAAACAAAAACAGTTATGCTAATCTAATGAACGATTGATAATATGCTAATTAAGGGCTTTCTTCGCAAAATAAAATATATGGCCAATCGTTGAATTGAGTGATATTGCTTTATGTCTTATATGGCTATTAAGTTCTCGAAAAAAATGTTAGTGCTTTTAGTCTAATCTTTGTTTCATTTTTCTTTTTAGGTTTTCTTTTATTTTGCGATCAAAACTGCGCGCACAGTTATATATCATAAAAATTTTCGTTTTGAACAATAAATTACTCTTCCTTTCTTCAAATAAGTTAATTTACTAATAAAGCGCGAGCGAAATAGGAAATGTAAAACATTAATATTCCTAAAGTGAACGTTGATAAACAAGGGTGAACTGTCATTATACGCGATAATAACGAATAAATTTCGTTAATAAACAAAAAAATTTTAATTTTATTTTTGCGCGCACATATTTGTTTACCGAATATGTATGCTAAAGTCAAAATTAAAACTTTAATTAATTACAAAAGCCTGATATTTTGTCTTAATTATTTAAATGAGTTTTTTGTTTATTGACTAGTATTAATGACTTTCAACCCTATTCTCTCTAATGAGCGCTACGATGTACAGTGCTGTACAATTAAGCGCTACTTATTTTTTATTATTTATTTTGTTGATTTGTTCGGGAAAAAACAGTAATGGACTCTCTGGTGAATACAAATGCGCTTTTTAAATAATGCTTTCACTAAAATGTTTTTTCTTTTACTCCGTTACTCTCCTTCTCTCTTTTTTTGATGCTCCCAGTGAAATGTTATCTTTTAATAAATTAGCATCTCTTCGCTACTATTTCTTATTGAAACAGTTTTTAAAAAAAAATTATTGACAATAAATAAAAACATATTAATGTTTGTAAAACACAGAGAGGGAGAAAGTAAATGCTAATCAAATCATATAGATTTATATATGCGTATAAATAACTTGCAAAAACATATACCAATATAATAACACTTATTAGCACAAAAAATAACAGATGTTATTTAAATAAATTTAATTTTTTCTTGTTTTTTTTATTGCGTCTTACTTTTTTTTAACGCTATGTTTCAAATCATATATATCTTCTCTTTTATGTATTTTTTTTATTACAAGACACTGGAATTTTGTATTGCGAAGATTGCAGTCACGACTGTCTCCTCTCTTTCTTTCTCTCTTACTCTCAGTGTATCTTCACTTAGCATTCTTCTGTTTTTGTGCGACTACTTACTTCTCTTAAAAGCATTATAAACGTTGACAAAGCAAAAGAAATTATTTTAATAATTTTTTGTTGTTGTTAAACTAATCCTAAATTACTTGTAACTTCGCGGTTCGAAATAAATAAGCAACAAATAAAAAATAATAGTCATCCTCAACATTTTTAATAAATGGTCTTTGATTTAAATAAAATTTATTTTTATTTAATTTATTCTATTCGCTGCCTTTTTCTCTTCTGGTATTAAATTCCCATATCGCAAAACCGCAACCCTTTAGCAACTCTTACGAGAAAAAAAATTCTATTGCTGAGCAGAAAAAAGTTTTTCTTTTTTTATTCATACACATACACACATAATACTATATTTTTCTTTCTCTCATTCTTTTACGGTAGTCATACACCAAGAATCACATTTCATATTTAAATTTATATAAGCACATGTATATATACTTAAATATAATTATGTGTTAACAATTTCTTTAGTGAATAGCATTTCAATTCCCTTTTATGTTCCGTATTTTTTTCTTTCTCTCTATCTCTCGCTCCTTTATTGCATATTTTTTTCAGTGGATGTCCTCAATGTCGAAGAGATGGTCAATTTAAATGTTTTGTTATTCCTCTCCCGCAACAACAAAAGGCTTAATGAGTGATCATTAAGTCGCGCAATGAATACAACTTTAATGTGTTATTAATTGTAAATTCTAAATACACATAAAGTTTGCATGAGAGAGCTCGAGAGAGGGGGGAGGAGAGAGAGAGATGCAATGATGAAATGTTTAGTGTGTTATATAATTCAATTCGCGTGTTATATTCAAGTGTGTGCTTAAAACTTTAGTGACTTTTATTAAAAAGACAATCCACGAAAAAAACACACACACACACAGATACGCATACGCTTACACAAAATAACACAATAGATTGTAGCTCTGATTATGTCTTACTTCAATTGCTTTTTCCGTGTGAACTCATTCACAATTACTTTTACCATTTATTATTATTATTATTACTTTTTTGTCAGCAAATCAAACGCGATTTTTTTGTATTTTTGTTTGTTTTTTCAGTTTTGGATAGTTTTATTTTGCGCTCTGTTATCTATTAATAAATGATAATATTTAAGATGCACTCGAGAAAACAGAGGCAAATAAGTTACTGAAGAGTAACACTTAAATATTCTGTTTGAGAGAATATGGAGAGTAAAAGCAATTTTAAAATATGTTTCTCAGTCTTCAAAACTATAGATAATGAGAAGCAGAAAATAATTTAAAGATGACTTAACGCTAACGTAAAACAAAATGTGTTAGAGTTATGTAAAAAATAAACGCAACAATGACTTATGAATCTGTTATTAATAGTTTATTTGCTTATTTGTTATTAAATTATTAGGTTTAAAAATGAAAAAAAACTGTTATCATTGTTTACGATACCAGAAATGTTGCTTTTAATTTATTACTGGCTTTTAATTTTTTGTTAATCATTAATTAATTTCACGTCACATTAGTTTTTTAAAACCCCACCACGTCTTGCTTTTTTATTTATAGAAACTTTTTTCGCTTTTATGTAATTAGTTTTTTAAATAATAGATTTATGGTTCTTTTGTGTGTGCATACATTTAAACTGAAATCTAATTTTATTCACTGCAATTTAAAAATTAAGAATTATGTAACGGTTAATACGAGTTTCCGTGGAAATAACAATCGCTAACGCTATGAAGAGATCAATTTGTATTATAATGGATAATTAAAAGTAAACTGTTAATTTTAAAGAGTTCATATATAGAAGGATAGGCATTTTAAAAAAGTCAATAGTTCTTTAGCCGTTGTTAAACGTGAGCCGCAAAAACTTCTCAATTATAATAAAATAGAGCTTCGCATCGTTTTTCCCCATCAAATTCCTATTTGATTCATCTTATTTGTTTTTCGTGCAAATATTTTTCGTTACTCTCACTTTAAAACACACGCACTTAAAGTTAAGTTCAAATAGCGCAGCGCTTGAGAACGGAAAATATTGTAATGGCGTATAACAAAAAATAAATTTGATATACGAGAAAAAAGTAAAAGTCGGCGTCCAGTTATAAGGTTGTAAGGTTGTTATTATCTATTTTTATTAAAAGCATGACTGATTGCATACCGTAAGAATATCGCTTTTCGTTTCGATTTGCTTGTCTTTCACAACTTTTTCTTTACTACAATATTAATGGACTATAATTTTTTTTTCGGTTATAAACGCATCGCTCAAGCACTTCCCCGATAATAGAGAATGCTGTGTATGTCTGTGATTCTAACATTAGAGTGGTGTTTTGAAACAAATAGTTTATTTTCAGCTACATTAGCACGTCTAAAATAGATAAATAATTTAATTGACGCCTACATATTTTTAATCATTGCTAGACTATGTCGATATGCCGAAGAAGTTCAGAATCTGATTGATTTTTTTTATCGAATGAACTTTCATTTATTAAACGAAAATAATTTTCAAAATTTTATGTAATACGAAAAGTTAAATAGTTATATGTTATATCAAACTGAAATATTATCCATATTATTAATAGTCAAGATTCCATAAATATTCATCAAACATTCATGCATATTGAATTTTGTTTCTAATTCCAACATAAATAGCTTCATTATATGCATTTAAACTTGCAAATTATACAGTTTCCCATATTATATATATGAATTAATCGGTGGATTATTTTGATAGATTTTAATTTCTAATGAATTATGAATAAAATTAACAACAATAAAGAAGAAATGCTTATTTTGGATAAAGTAAAAAGTGGTATTCGAAGAAATAACATAGTTTTATGCTTATTTCCACAATTGAAAAATAGAGACAAAAATTCAACGAAAGCCTTAAATGTAAACTAGATTCCTATCTGAAATTTATTTACTTTCAAAAAAAATTTGTTGGTATTCGAAAACGATAAGCGATCGCCAATAAATAAATACAAAAAAGTGAAGCTGTATTATATTTTTTGTTTCCGTATGCGTATATCATAAGTAACTTCAGGGGTCATAAACTAAATATTAATTTTTACTTATTTTTTGCGCAAATATCGATAAAATATTGAACTATTAAACTTTTTGCTTCGTGCTTTCCGTAAATACCGCTCACAACTACAACAACAGGTACTGTATTTATAAATAAAAAATGCAAAACAACTTTATATTTATCGATAATATAATGACTTAATAAAAACGGTATTAATATTAATATGGGTTCATTAAATGCGTGAACGAATAATCAAGCAAAAAATTAATATAAACAAGAGTAAAACAAATACAGATCTATAATCGGAAAAACTAAATTTGTAAACAATTCAACAGTGTTTATGTGAGAGTTGCCACAAAACACCAAAACTAATTGACGGATGAGAGTAAAATCGCTTCGAAGAGCTTTATGCTCATCGCATGTCACGTCGATTGTATGATCGATCATACTTAGCATAAACTATTATATTAAGTCAATCAAAAATCATTTTATTTATTTATATATTTATTTTTTTCAATAAAAAAAACTAAAGAAAAAGGTAATATATTTATTAGCCAGAAAAATTTTTAGAGGAAATAAGTTAAATAATTAATACGTATATTAAGTTTCTGTATAATAACTAAAATTGTTATTTAATACGGAAAATGTTAATTGAAATTAAAATTTAATAAAAACATGTCTAATAACGTTAACTTATGTCAAATTAATTAAAAGTTGATGTATCAGGTATCGGTTGAGCGAAAACTTAAGAAATGTTTAAGTAGTAATCAGTTTAATAATTTAGTGCGTTTAGAAAATAACCGCGGGATTCGTTTCTCAAGCGTACATGAAAAGTCGTGAAAGTAATTGCGTATTTGGCTAAAACATCTCATAGCGCAAGCGATTGCTCGCCAAACAACAGCTGAAAACTCGAGAAACAGAGATCATAATAATTTAATTGTGTAATTGATGTTACAGTAAAATATATGTATTGAGATCATTGTAAATATTTTAATAAACGTAGTATTGCTTGCTTATTGCGCTTTCACTTCTTTATTTTATCTCTTTTCGGTGACCAATATTTGTTTGAATGAGACGAGAGAGAGAGAGACGAGAGAGAGAGAGAGAGAGAGAGAGAGAGAGAGAGAGAGAGAGAGAGAGAGAGAGAATGCGATGATAAGATGTTATTTGAGTGATATAAAACAAAAGAAAGAGAAATGTTTTCTTTGTTACTTTTATCTTAATTTATTTTAATATAACTAAATTGTTTTTTTAAATAATATGTTTTCGTTGATAATAGAGTAAGTAATACTTATGCATCGAAATAATATAGCCATCAGTTTAGCGCATATGGAAATTATTTTTTATCGCTTTTAAAAGCGTAAAACTGTTGCCTTTAACAACAAAAATTTAAATTAATTGAGAAGAAGCACTTTGTGCTAAAACATTTTAAATTCCACACATTTCACTGTTAAGAGAATTATTTATGAAAGAGTCGTGTCGGAAAAATACTAATTTTACAAATAACGGATAAATTCTTCGCTATTATAATCATTTTATTATTCTCGAGGAAAAAAATTAACAACAAAGCCGATAGTTTTGTTTCAATATTTTAATGAAAAAAATTAATGAATAACTTCAATTGATTCAGTTTAGGCGCACATATTGCTGTTTGAGAAAAAAACGTAACTACGAATTTAATTAAGTTTTACTAATGATTAAAATGATGTTGTATATTATTAAAATGATTTGTTTTTTATTAAATTATCATTTAAAATGATAATCAAAAATTTGTAATTAATTATTTATTTTAATGAATAGTTTAATAAAATGTAACTATAAAATAGATACTAAATGTGTTGGTCGTTCTTGTTTTCTACTCAATGGTTTATTTAAAACAACGCATAAATTTTTCTCTGGCTTATCGCCCCAAAACTTTAAACTTGTAATTTATTTTTTAATCTGTATTTTTATTTTGTTTTATTAAAATCAAAAAACAAAGTTGTATTAGAGAAACAATTTGTCATTTGGCGATAATAGTACCGGATTACGATTTTTCTTTCCACTCGTGCGCTACAGAGGGAGAGAAACTAATTGAAGGTTTTAAGTGTATGCAGGTTTTGCGAAAGTCATTTATTATCTGGAATATAAAAAAAATTAAGTTCTCTTCTTTAGCAGGAGAGAGTGTTATCTTATAATAAAATTTGGCATATTATGTAAAAAAGGTTTTAACTTTATTAATACTGTGTATAAAACACTGTAAATTGAAACAAAGCGGAGAGAGAGAGAGAGAGAGAGAGATGCGATTTACGCGAAATGATAATTCGTACTGTAATTATTGATATTTCATCAGAATTATTATGAATAGTTTTGCGATAATAGCTGAAGCCTTGACTTCGATATCGCATCATGAAAATGCACTTTTGGTTTCACTCCGTTTTGCATATTAAATTATGATTAAAAACCAATCACGAAAAAAGAACTAAACGATGAGAGAGAAATATAAGCAAAAATAAAGTGATAAACATTTTTCTGTGAGCGCAATAATAATAAAAAACTTTCCCCTTAAAATATCATAATATAAATTTTATGCCCAATTCATTAATACGATACTCCTAAAAAATATTTGTAAAAAACGCGAACAAATGTCGCAAACAGCCGTTAAATACAAGGTTTGATTGTATATTTGCAGCATTGGTTTCGAAATAAAAGTTTGTAAATTGATTATATTTTGGCGTTTATAATTATAAACAACGCTATATCTAAACAATACACGTATCGAAAAATAGTTTATTACTTTTTCTATAAAAATTTTTTCGTCCCCGTATATATCATAATAAAGATTATTATCGAAAGTAAATTAGTGATGATTTTTCTCAGCGAACACACATCCCCGTATTTTTTTTGCTAGTATTGAAAGATAAAGGAAATATTGCCGAACATAAACTTTTAATAGCAGGTTACGCATTGAATTATTGTATCATAAATAAGGACGCAATGTTTATGGCCTTATTTTTTGATTTTAAGTCCTATAAAAATGACCATATAAAATATAAAATATAGCCAGAAAAACGACTTTATTTTTTTGTTTTTCCACAAAAACAAAAAACAAATATTCAATTATTCAAATATAAATTAGAAATTGACGTTTTTGAGTGAAAATTCATAATGATTTATAAGATTACTTTCCACTAAATTTGCGAAATTATTTTAATAGGGGTAATAACAGTTATAATTTTTTTGTAGTACACCCAGTTAATAAAGACATTTGAATTAAATTATTTTATTAGACTCATTGCATTTATATTGACTCCTAGATTTTTTTCAATAAATCACAAATTTATTTTAGCCAAATTCATTATTTAAACTTAACCTTTAGCCGATTTAACCAAAGTCTGTGCTAAAATTTTGGCGAGGGTGTTAAAAAAAAGGATAAATTAGTAATGTTTAATTCAACAATACGCATCATTTACATCACAGAGATGTTAACAGGGCTTGTTATATGGCTAATTTACAATCTTCATCGGTATTAAAAAAATATATAACTTTTAAAGTTATTTTTTCGATTTTTCTTGATGGTTCAATAAATGCCAAGTGTGGGCAATAGAGTTGATTTTATTGCAACTTCCTTTAAAAATTGAGTAAATTCAAAATGCAAAGCGGTGACATACAGTATAACCCCGAATACTCAGAATATTAACACTTTTCAAAATTTTAATCATTCGAACAAAAGATACCATGTGAGTATGTCTCTAGCATAATGAGTGAACATTTCATACTATTTTGAATGATCAGCCAATTAAGAAAATGTTACGACTAACCTAATCATATTCATTGTTATTGCTAACATATCCTAATTTATTATTATGAAAGAAAATGCATTATAACTATGGTGCGCCTAGTTTTTCAAATAAAAAACTTTTGTCAGAGAACTTTTCCGAATTTAAAGGTTTATCCCAAACCAAACTGAAGTTTTTAATTTTAATTACTTCTGAAAAAGAAGCTGTTTCCTAAAAATGTAGAGGTTTCAACAAATACCCTTTTCATCCATTTAAAAGTCTAATTAAATCATCTATGGATAACTTTAATTAACTTGAAAAATATTAACTTAAATTAAATTAATTCTTCCGGCATATCGTCAGAAAATTATTTTTTGAGCTACACTATACTGAATTTATTATTAATTAAGCCACTAAATTAATGGATTAAATTTGAATTTACGTATACCAGAGTATTTGACGGAAATGGAGTAACTGTTTGATTATGAAAACAGTTTTTGCTTAAAATATAATTCTGATTAAAAAAAACGCAAAAGGTTTGCTGCCATTTAGAAGAAGCATAGAAGTTATTAAAAAAAGTGGTTCAAACATTTAAATAATTATTCAATATTTTTATTACAGAAAGCAAAAATCTTGTATACCCGTATATTTAATAATAAAAGCAATAATAAGTTCAATTATTTTAACATCGCGTATAACAGAAAATATCGGCGGATTAATTATTATGAGCCATAAACTGTATAGTATTATCATATCATGTTCTTATTATGTTAATGATTGTTTTAATAAATCAGTGCGTTCGCACGAAAGCCAGAAGTTTAACCTATCAATTCGAGTGTATGTGTTTTTTTTGCCGAAATATCATGTGATAAATATACTACTGAAAATAAATGACAACATTTTTTTGGTTTGAATTGAAAGAATTATCTTCTTTTTTTTTGCTATGCATCAGTTTGTTTACGAATTAAACTGTTTTTGTTTTAGAGGAAATGTTTTTAAAATTGCCGAATCAAATTAATATTTAATTATATGTTTTAATTAAAATCAATTTTGGTCTTTAAAAAAGTATGATAAGGTTTTTTATAACGTTTTATGATAACTTAACGTTGAATTTAGATCCAAAGTAGAAAAACAAAAAAAAACTTTCGATTAATTTTGCAATCCGTTGTATAAAATTAAAAACATCAAAAGTGAAGATCATAATATTTTTTCCCGATAATTCTAGAATGACTTGTTATATATGTTACAGTGAGATAGTATAGAGCTATGCTTCAAACTATTTTCCCATCAGATTTTTCGATAATAGACAGCGCACTGATGTCCATAAACTTATCGGCGCTTAAAGCGATATGTGCATCATTTAGTAATTAATTTAATTAGTAATTAATTTTGTAATTGAAACAACTCGTAATAAATTTCACATGTGATAAGACGTGTGGGGTTAATCGAGAAAATCTGATTAAAAAACCTTTTTAGATAAACAAAATCAATTTTAAACATTTAAGACAGTTTATTGACAGAAAGAAAGTTTTTTAAAAATAAGTTTATGGTATTTTAAGATTAAAACTTTTGTTTTTTATTGTGTCATAAACTTCTACGCCACCACCAGAAAAAAATTCTATTCCGTTTTGCAGTGCTTAAACATATGTTTGCCTTTGCATTTGAATATATAATTTGTTTGCACAAGAGTTTAAATACTTTCGCTCTCCAAACAGTTTATTTTTTTCAAAAACATAATTCTTACTCTCTTTTTTTCTCTCAACTTATCGCTCTGTAATTTTCGCTTTTGAATAATCAAACATTACGTATTATTAAACTATTAAACAGTAAAAAACTTGAAATACTGCGAAAAAAAACTGTAGACACTCAAAGCGATTGGAAAATTTGCATTTCAAAAGTTTATGGCGTTAAATCTATGAAAGCTTATTAAACAATCAAACAAACATTTTTTCGCTCGAATTCAGGTCATATTGATTGGTTGTAAAACAATTTTTATGAAAATCAGTGTCTAAAAGTAGTCCTCAAGCATTTTATAGCGAGAAGATGATACTTTTTGTTGTGACCTCAGGTGTTGAGTCTATAAGTCTCCGTTAAAAAAGTTAAAATAACAACCAATGTGTTGAATGAGTATAAATTGCGAATAATATACCGCATTATATTTCGACCCAATTTGGTCGAAACGAAGATAAAGACGAAAGACTGGGCCAAAAAATTCAATGTTAATCAATTGAATGGATAGATTTTTCTGAACTTTCTCTCTGTTTAATCAATTTTTTTTTGTCTACGCGTTTGATAAATGACAGCACAATTAAAAATACAAGTTATTAAAGCGTGAATTCATTAATGTAACAAACAATATACATATTTTCTATTAATGAATTCAAATAATTACTTTTTTTCTCGTCTGTTAATATAAAATTTCGTTTTGCAATTCTTTTGATTAAATATTTCTTATTAATAACTAAAGAATGCTTTTTTCAAGATGTGCTTAAAGAGTTAATGACATCGAAGCGCCTGTTTTTACCAATTAAGAGGAAAAATTGTTTTGCTGGAAAAATGGGGTTTTTTACAAAAAAAATAGTTACAAACTATTATAATGTAAATAATAAACTCGATTAGAGTTCTGTTAGAAATTAAAAAAATTTATTAGTTCTAAGAAACTCTAAAACTAATACAAATATCAAAATGTGCCAAAAATCGTTACATATATGGGATCATAATATTTTCATGCGTACTCTTTGTTACGAGTTAAACCGTTGAGGGATTACCATAGAGTTCTTTTATCGTCATTCTTCTGGTCTATCACTTGATTTATGTTTCGCATTCTTTTCTGAGCCAATCATTGATTTGCTTCATTTGGTCTCAGTTTTGTTCAATGCATTCGATATCATCAAACAAACCCATTTATTTGTGTATTGATTTGATAAAACTAATAATTATCATTATTGAACTTATCTATTTTGAAGTTTTCTTAATTAATAACACCAATGAATAATAAGAACTTCCAAAAATAGCAAGAATTGTAGATTAAATTGTAATAAAATATAAATTGCTTTAAAAATTTACCAAAAAAGCACTAAAATTTAAAAACATAATGTTCAATATAAATTTATTTGATTGCGCATTATTAGTTTTTAAAAATACAAATAATAAAAAACAAAAGCCTACAACACCCGGTATTCCCAGGTGGTCTCCCTCCCAAGTACTAACCGGGCTCGACGCTGCTTAACTTCGGTGATCGGACGAG
>JAQIXJ010001220.1:0-22505 GCA_034700185.1 Phthiracarus laevigatus
AATACGGAAACAAAGGCAGCTATTGCAGAACGTTGGATTAGAACAATAAAAGAAAAGTTATCCAAATTCATGACAGCTAACAATACAAAACAAGAACGACTTATTCATAGAGAGCTCACTTTCTTATACAGATTGATCTTAGCTAACATATAATTTAATTAATTTTTAGTAAACATTTTTCTAAAGTTTCAAAAATAACTGTTATAAAATACGTGCTAAGTTTAGTGGTCGAGCTAGTGCCGACACCGCGACAGACAGACTGACAGACGGACAGACATGGCAAAATCCATAAGCTCGCTCTCTTTTCAAGAAAATGAGCTAAAAATATAATATTATTTTATATAATATTTTCAGTGCATATAACATTACGTTAAATGGTAGACCAAAAATAAAACCATCAGATATGAATAAACCAAATGAAAAACTGGCTTTCTTTAATTTATACAAAATTATAGAGAAAAATGAAATTGAAGTTTTGAAACCAAATATTCCTGTTAAAGTAAATAATGAAATAAGTAGTGTAGGGCCGCTATACGCCTTGAATTCTTCGAATTCAAGGCGTATAACGGCCCAACATGAAAATTTTGCTGCTCTCTGATTGGTTAACAAAAATAAACCCCTCACCTTAAATCCCCACAACTTCCAAAACTTTAAAATGTCCATTTTAAATTAAAATAAATAAAAACAGGTTAGTTAATTGAATAAAAAGTATTATTTTAAAAAATAAAGTAATAATACAATGATTGAGTTTATAAAAAATGCATAATTAATATGAATTGCATGAAAAAAATGTAATAAGAGTAATTAAAATGCATAAATAATACAAATTGCATAAAAGTAAATTTAAATAAATGAAAAGTAATTAATTACGACGACTTCTTGGCCTTAAAGCCATTGAATGATTACCGGAAGAGTCGCCGTTGTTTTCTTCTTGTCTTGTAAGGGCTCTAACCGTTATACGCAGGTCCTTATTTAGTATTTGAAACCCTAATAAGAATATTAAAAAAATAAGGCATATTAGCTAAAAACAATATAAAATAATACTTTTTACCTTCGGCTCTAAGCTCTGATGAGAAAAAACAAGTCTTGCTGAAGATCTACGATTTCAGCTTCAAACATCTAAAGATCTTCGAGATGTTGTTCTCTCTCTTCTTCAAGGAGGAACCTTAAAGCTGAAGCCGAATTCCTGACTTCAGCAACATGTCCGAGAAGAAATTGGACGCAGTTGTTGCCTTCATAGGAATGGGCTTCATAACCGCAGCCTAAAAATATAAAAAGTAAGATTAATTAAGGCAAATTAAAAAATAAGGCTAAGTGGCTTACCTCCAGGACATGGCGCAGTTCTACATCCAAGAAGATGAAGAATAAGCTCGTCATAAGGAGCTACAAAGCAACATCTGTTGAGGCAGTACGCAGATCTCTGTCCGATAAGGTTGTCGATATTACCTTTTCGGACTAAGTTTAGGGTAGGTAGGGTTTCTATTGGGTTTCGACATAGCGGACAAGATGGCCTAACGTTCCCAACGACCCATTGAGTAATGCAAGCTTCACAAAAGGTATGTTCACATCCTATTTAAAAAATAAATTAAAATAAAAGTTAAAAAATTAAAATAAATTAAAATATTTACCATTAGGTTGTGTGGCCCTTTCAACGACGTCTTAACAAATTGCGCAAATCCATTCAGCGGCAAATTCTTCCACAAACATAGCGATTTCTATACCCATTTTATTTTTTAAAATAAGAAAGGATTTTTTTTGTGTTTGTGCGTATGTGTGGGGCATAGGAAAAGAGCAGTGTGAGCCCACAAAATGTGATGTATACGTTATATACAACACAAGCGGACGATAACGTGGACTCACAGACAAATCGTGGACTCACTTTGCCTAATTACAAGAAAACGTGAGTTCACAGGTATTTGTGGACAGGATCTCAAAGTTTCTAATGGGATTGAAACGCATGTTGTGCGCATGGGCGAGGGCATGGGTGAGTCAAACCATAGTTATATACGGGAATTAAATGCATGTAGTGCGCATGGGTGATGGTGTGGGTGAGTGAACCCATAATTATTATAGGGGGAAAGAGGCGTATGTTATGCGCATGGGCGTATGGGTATGCCATATATTATACTGAAGTCAATGGTATTGTAAATTATTTTGTCGATTCCTATATATTATATATAAATAAAAAATGTCATTGAAGATAATAGTGATTTTATAAAATAAAAAGGAATTTTATTTAATAAAAAGTGATTTAATATGATTAAAATGATTTTAAATGCCTATATAAATTATCAGGATCTAACCGGTTTTTACAAGTTTTTTTTTCCAGGTCTAAGTAAACTTTTCACTTCATTTTGCACTGCTTTTTAATGCTTTGCACTGCGTTCCACTGCATTTTGCACTGCTTATTAATGCTTTGCACTGCGTTTCACTGTTTTGAACTGCGTTTTAAGGATTAGCTCTGAGCTTTTACGTTCATAGCTTGTTTGACTTAGATATTTCTTAATTCTCATTGGTTATTGTCAAAAAAGGGGAGGAGAATAAAGAAAAAGTGAATCTATAAATACTCCTGCTCGCTATATTTCTCGTCAGAATTGTTTTAACGTTTGTAAAACAAAGTTTATCGCTTTTGAAAGCAGAATATTTATAATTATCAAATAAGTTCTCATTAAAACTTTGTTTAATTCATTATTTGAAGGAATTAATTCTATCATATATATATATTTATATATATATTAAATTTTGTTTTGTGCTTAACTTACTTTATTCGTTATATTTAGAAAACCTTTTTACTTTTATTTGTGAATTAATCATAATAAAATGACACAACAAAACAAGCGTAGCTTCGACGCCACAATCGATGAATTTGATCAAATGCTAAATGATGGTAAAGATGAGTACATAATTAATGCTACAAAAGATTATATTCAAACAGGAAGCAATACAATTGATTGGTCAGATGATTCTAATAATTGGCCAATTGATGACTATATTAATTTAGTATTAGCCAAAAATCAAAAAGAATTGGAAGAAGAGGAAAAAGCATCTACATTCAAAGAATCTTTAATAAAATAAGACATAACAACAATGGAAAAATTAAACCGAACATCGCATGAGATGACATACAAGCTTATTCACAATATTTCTAACTTTATTGCAAATTTACAGTCATGTGCTCAAGCCTTAGATAACCTGTATGGGCAAATTGTGTCAAATGTCATACTTCGGCCATGCTACACCAAAAAAGACATTTATAGAGTTCATATGAATACTGTTTCTGATATCGATCAACGTGTCTTTATTGGCGCCTCAACTATTGAAAACTTTAGCAAGGAAGAGTTTATGAACAGAATTTTTAAACTATGCCAATCAAAACAAGAATTCCTACTTGGGGGTGTATGGAGCTTCAAATAAATGTAATCAGCAGCAAAGAAGGTGGGGCTCACCGTATAATTAAAGGAAAAGCGCCACAGACAACAAATGAATTGCGAGAAAGAATGCGTTCGTTAATAAAAATTAAGAATAGTGACAACTTTTGTGGATATAGAGCAGTATTCATTGGATTACAATATTATGTTTTAAATATTAAATTAAACGGAGATAACCATAACTACCATTGGGAAAAATCTATTGGCTTAAAGAATCCCATATTTCAAACAGAAGGAACAAAAAAATTGTGTTTGGAAGCAGACGTAGATTTCAGCACCCCAATGGGTCCAGTTGAAAGATTCAAAGATTTTTGCTGCCTAACTACCAATTAGTAGTAATTGATGGTGATGTTAGGAAAAAAAGAATATTTCATATACCTGAGTTTGATAAATGCCCAAACACTATTTAAATAGAGTTTAAAGACAATCACTATAGCTTTATTAAAAACATGACGATTTATCTAGATGTTTCAGATTATTGCGGCCCATGTCACTTTGGATATCAAAATAAACTACAACATAGATTCGAAAAAGGTTGCCAACAGTGCATGGCAACCCCTCAATTTGCCAAAAACTTAGACATCATAGATTGTTTAATATGTAACAGATCCTTCTATGGAAATATTTGTTTTCAAAATCACATTGCAAATAATCTTTGTACTTCAAAAAAGATATGCGATAAGTGTGAAACTGAACATATGGAAAAAGATCGTCATATTTGTGATTAACATAAATGCAAAAATTGCTAAGAAAAGTACACTGAAATTCCACACAGATGTATGCTAAAGCCATAAGGGATTAAAGAACTTGAGATGGAAGATGAGAAACCAAAATTTTTTGTGACACGACATTGAAAGTATGCAAATTCAAGATTCAGAAAACAAGTTTAGACACATTCCAAACTTGCTTATAGCAGAAATAAATTGTGATCTATGTTTTGATATTGAGACAATGTCAAAACGTAATAACATGATTGGTAGTGAATGCATACAATGTGGAATAGGCTATGTTGAATTCTACAGTGACAACTGCGCAAAAGAATTTGGAAATTTTCTATATAATACATTAGCTAAGCGTGCTGAAGAGAAAAAAGCTAAAATATACGTGCTAGCTCATAATGCTAAGGGTTATGATGCTCATTTTGTACTCAGAGACCTCTACGAAAGAATTTTTGAAGGTATTGATGCAACAACAACTGGCTTAAAAATTTTAAAGATTGATGTTGGAAACATTAGATTTTTAGATAGTTTGAGTGTCTTTATGCAACCTTAATCGTCTTTACCATAACTATTCGGATTCGACCATTTATTATTAAAAGGACATTTTCCCCATTTGTTTAACAAACCAGTTAATCAAAATTATATTGGTACACTGCCCTCTTTAGTGTATTTTGGGACAGACAATATGAAACCAAGTCAATCTAAAGAAGTTGGTTTATGGCACAAAGAAAAAATTGAAGCAAATTACGTTTTTAACTTTAAAGAAGAATTGATAAAATATTGCGCTAACGATGTAAGGGTTCTCACTGTTGCTGTGATGTTATTTAGGAATTTTTATAGATCCATTACTGGCTTAGACACATTCACCCGTAATTTTACATAAGCATCAATTGGAATGGAATATTTCAGAGCAAAAATTCTTCCAAAAAACACAGTAGGTATTACACCTATAGATGGTTATGCAACCCAAAGAACTAAATCTATTATTGCAGATGTTTGGTTAGACTTTAGCGAAAAACAGCTTAATAAAAAGATTGTAAGAGAATATCCTTTTGCTAACGGTAAATACTATGCCGACGGCTATATTCCTTGCGATAAACATGTCTTTGAGTTTTTTGATGCCATTGGCATGGTTGCGTTCATTGTTATAAAAATAATCGTAATAAGCTAATAGCATACAATAACGGAGACTTTAAATCTTACAACGAAGTTTATTCTAAAACACAACAAAAATTAGATTACTATCAGAGAAGGAATTTAAAAGTTACCATCATATGGGAATGTCAGTTTTACAATATTAGAAATAATGACTCTGAAATAAAACAGTATTGCAATCAAAGATATGGACATTATCTTTCAATAAATAAGCATAAGCCAATTGATATTCGTGAAGCTTTTTACGGCGGAAGAACTAATAATATTATCTTTAATTATGAGTGCAATTCAGATGAAGAAATAAATTATTACGACTTCACTAGTTTATACCCATTTGTTCTAGTTGCTTACGATTACCCCATAGGACACCCTGAATTAATTACGGAAAAATTTGGGAAATTAGAAAATTATTTTGGGTTCATTAAATGCAAAGTACAACCACCAGATGAGTTGCATATACCAGTACTTCCCGGCAGATATAATAACAAACTTACATTTCCTCTATGTGGGGAGTGCGCAAAAAATCAGAACCAAGATATTTGCAGTCATTCTAATAAAGAAAGACAAATTGTGAGTACATGGACCACAATTGAGCTAAAAAAAGCTGTTCAACTAGGCTATAAAATTGTAAAAGTTTATGAAGTCCTACATTATAAAGAAAAGTCTAAAGACATATTCAGGAAATATATACAAACCTGGTACAAAATTAAGACAGAAGCATCTGATTGGCCGAAATGGTGTAAAACCGAAAATGAAAAATAATTGTTCATAAAAATGTTTGCAGAAAAAGAAGGCATAAAATTAGATTCTTCAAATATTAAGTTGAATCCAGAATTAAGATACATAGCCAAACTAATGTTGAACAGTCTTTAGGGTAAACTTGCACAAAGGCCAAACATGTCAAAAACTGAATTAATTTCAGAATATTCTAAATATTGGGATATTCTTAATGATCCTAAAAAAATTGTAATGGGAGAAATAAAAGTAACTGATAGAGCATTGTTACTAAATTGGAAATGGAAAAAAGACAATATGGATCCAATTAATAATACAAATATTGCGATAGCGTCTTTTGTAACTGCCTATGCCCGTAGGGAACTATACAACGAAATTGAAAAAATAGAAGAAAGTCAAAAAGGTCGTACATTCTATATGGATACAGACTCTATAATTTTTTTAATGAAAGATGGGTGGTTTTCGCCAAAACTTGGGGACTTTCTTGGCGAAATGACAGACGAAATATGGGGTGAATATAAAACAGAAGGTGCAAAAATAGTTTCATTTACGTCATGCGGTCCCAAAAATTATTGATATTTAGTGAAATTTCCAGATGGTTCAGAAAAGGCAAAAATTAAGACAAAAGGATTTAAACTTTCTGACGAAGCGTTTAAAGAATTGAACTTTGAAACTATGATGACGTTTTCAAAATCTTATATTGAAAATAATCCACAAATAAAACAAATACCTCAGCAGCAGTTTCGGGCTGATAAAGTTCATAATGTTTTCACCGTTAAAATAGATAAAGAATACAACGTTGTATCTACAAAAAGAAGAAAGATCGGTAATAACACTGTTCCGTATGGAACAAAGTAATAGTTTTTAATTTGAGCAAATGATGTATACTGATGCTCAATTGTGAAGCAAATGATGGAAACTGATGCTAAAAACGGATGACCGGCCTCGTGAGCTGCTGGTGACCGTAGTTAATTGGCACATGATGGAATCTGATGCCACTTTTGGAGACCGGGCCTCATGCGCCGCTGGTGACTGAAAGTAAATGGAACTAACTCCTCGCCATTTCTCACGGGAAGAATAGAGGGCATTGGCAGGGCCTAAGGGGCAGTTCCATAGGCGCTCAACAGTGAAAATCTATAAATAACTCTTAAGCTAATTGATTTGTAAAAATGGAATTTGATAGAAAGCACACACAATTTAAAATTCCCTACACTTGTATAGTTACTGGGCCAACTAGCAGTGGAAAAACAGAATTAGTAAGAAAAATAATGACTTATTTTAAAAACTTATTTTTTCAAAAAATGGAAAACCTTAAAGTATTGTGGGCTTATGGACAGTTTCAAGAATTATACAATAAAGAAATAGAAAATGTCTCGTGCATTTACATAAAGGGCCTACCTGATGAAAATGAAATTAAGCAAAACAGTGTAGATTTAGTAGTTATTGATGATTTAGGGATTCAGCTCAGTAATAATCAAAGTTTAACAAATTTATTTACAAAAGGTAGTCATCATATGAATATAAGTGTTATTTTTATAACTCAAAACTTATTTCTTCAAGGTAATCAAATGAGAACTATTAGTTTGAATTGTCACTATACAATTATAATGAAAAGTCCTAGAGACAAAAGACAAATATTATGCTTGGCTAGTCAAATATATCCTGGCAAAATAAAAGGATTTTTAGAGGCATTTGAAAATGCTACATCTAAAGAATATGGATACTTATTACTTTCAAACAACTCAAAATATATTACGATTAAGGAGTGATTATATAGGTAATAAATCTATAAATAGGGAGTATTTAGCACTTGTTTATATACCAAAATGAATGAGAATTTTTAAACATGTGTTCACAACCTTTCAACTTTAAGTAATTTATCACCGAAATTTAAAAAAATCAGTGCTAAACCAAATTGCATGTAATGATTGTTACTTTAAAGCTATAAAAGAAATTGCGAAAAATATAATAGCTAAAAATATCTTACCTAATAATAAAAGAAAAATAAAAACAAATTGGAAAAATATTGTTGAATTATCAGGAATAAATAAAGTGAAAAAACGGCCAAAATATATAAAGAAATAGCTAATTAATCAAAGTGGTGGCTGGATTTGGTCTATAATTCCAGTTGTTTTAAGTTTGCTTACAACATTAAACGATGGCTAACTGCAGAATAATGAAGTTAGTCCCAATTGACTTTAATGTTAAATTAGACAAATTGAGCGAAAGTTAATGTGAAAGTAAAATTAAAAATAACAGTGAAAGTAAAAGTTAAAGTAAAAGTGAAAGTACAAGTAAAAGTGAAAGTGAAAGCAAAATTAAAAATCCTAACTTTAGAAAAAGGAACAAGAAAGTTAATTTTGAAAAGACTAAGAATGGAAATTTATTTGCTCCAACTCCGATAAAAATTAAAAAGAAATTAATTCCAAATCTAAAGGGGCAAGAAGCATCTGACTGAATAATGTCCCTTGAAAAAGAACTTTCTAAAATATATTACGACGCATCAAATAGTGCATCATTTGGAAGCTTAAAATCATTGTATACTGCAGCTAAAGAAAAGATCCCAAACATTACTGAAGATCAAGTAAAAAACTGGCTTAAAGGAGAACTTACATATACGTTGCATTTCCCTGCCAGAAAAAAATTTAAAAGAAACAGGATAGTAGTCAATCATATTAATGAACAATGGGAAGCAGGCTTGGTTGATTTAAAAGAATTATCGAATCATAATAAAAACTACAAGTATATTTTAACAGTAATAGATTGTTTATCAAAGTATGCTTATGCAGTTCCTCTAAAAACTAAAGATGGAAAATCTCTAACTCTGGCTTTTAAAAATTTATTAAGTCAAAACACATATCTAAAACTCCGCACTGATAGAGGAACATAATTTTTAAATTCTAAGGTACATGGATTGTTTAAAAAGAAAAATGTAAATCATTTCAAAAGTCATAACGATACAGTTAAATGTGCCATTATTGAAAGGTTTAATAGAACCTTAAAATCAAGAATGTTTAAGTATTTTACAGCTTTCGGAACTAGGAAATATATTGATAAACTTCAAAATTTTATCAAAGCTTACAATAATTCGTACCATAGATCTATAAAAATGAAACCAATTCAAGTGGATGTGAACAATGAAAAAATTGTTTTTAAAAACTTATACGGAATAGAAAATGAAAGAGAAATTATTTTAAATAAGGATAAACCACTGCATGATCAAGTAGATAAAGTTAGAACAAAGTATACAGTTGGTCCCCTAGAAAGAGGATATTACCCCAACTGGAGTGATCAAATATATACAATACATAAAGTTATAAATAACTCTATTCCAACATATAAACTAGAAGATTATTCAGGTAAAAATCTAAAACAGAATTTTTATCCAAGTGAAGTTCAAAAAGTAAATGAAAACTTTAACTAGAATTGAAAAAATTATTAAAACAATAAAAGTAAAGAACAAAAAACAACATTTTGTGAAGTGGTTAAACTATCCTGATTCATTCAACTCTTGGGTATTAGACAAAGATATAGTAAGTTTAAAATGATTTTAATATCAAAAGTCTGCAAAGCAGAATTGATTCTTTTCATTGTACAAGTTTCTGTTATTTTTTTGGTTACTACTATATGTTTGGTTAATTTAACATTCCAGTGGGGTAACCAAAACTTGTGGACTGTTCTTTTAACTAGTTCGTTAGGCTATATTATGCCAAATTCTAAACTTAAAACTGACAATGATGATCAGTTAAAATCTATAAATAAGTCAATAGTAGAGGTGACTGCTTAATAACATTGAATATTCTACTTTTAAATTTAAAAGTAATCAAAATCAAAAGAATTAAAGATGAACTTTGATGAGACGTATATAACTCTACCTAGTAATGTAATAACAAAAGAATATCCTTCAAATAGCTTATCTGAATATATTACAATTCTTAATCAAAGAATCAAGCTTGAAGGAAAATGGGTGGTTGGCATATCTGAGATTTCGTATACGAAAAGTTGGTATAATATATTGGAGTCCGATCCAATCTCATTTTACGACGAGTTTGGAAACAACTATGAGCCTAAAGGTTTCGCCGAAAACAACGAAACAGTTTACAATTTCAACATTAAGGCAGGATACTACGAATCAGAGCGTGTTTTGATAGAAACAATAAATACTGAGCTTAGGAAAATAAAAAGTTTTAAAGCTCCTCAAATTGTTTACAATAAAACTAATAATAAGATTTATATAATTCCTGGATCTACGGAAAATTTTATTAAGCTGTATCCTACATTTGGCGAAGAAATAAATAGCTTAATAGGAATATCAAGAAGAGATATTAATAATTTATTTTATAAAACTAATAATATAGTGGAAAACACAATGTATGACTTTAAAAAATTGGATAAAAACCAGATAAGTGAGGCCTTCCATCCTATTGAAATCACTCGTGGTTATCATTCACTCTATGTTCATTCAAACATAGTTTACCCATCCCATGTAGGAAATACCTGTTCTCAAATTTTAAGAGTCGTTGAAGTTCCAAACAACATTAAATTTGGTGAACAATGTGTAATCAGATATGAGAATCCACAGTACCGCCAAGTGTTAATGAATGGAATAAACAATATTGAAATTTGTATTAAAGATGACTCGGACAATTTAATTCCATTCAAGTTTGGTAGGGTTCGGATAGATCTACATTTGAAAAAGCTACAAATAGAATATTGTTAAACATATTTCAATGTTCAAAAATCAAAAATGCTTCAACATCATGAAAATGAATACATCGAGTACTATGTAAGTCAGATAGGTTCTGGTATTACAGGGTTTTCAGGGTCTCGCTACGAAACAGGAAACTCCTGGAAAAGTTTTTTTAAAATTCTAAAACCAGCGTTGCAGTATATTGCTAAAATTGGCTTGAAAACTGCATCCAACATTGGTTCAGATTTATTAGAAGGACAGTCATTTAACACTTCTGCTATAAATAGACTCAAAGAATCGGGCAAGTTAGTTGGGAAAGAAGCAGTGAATAAAATAAATACGCTGTCGGAACAGATTGGAAAAGGAGCAAGAAAAAGGAAATATACTAAAAGAAATAAAGAGTTTTGGAGTAACAAAAAAAGAAAAAAGTCAAAATCTATAAATAGAACTAAAAATAGAAATAATAATTCAAAAAAAGTTGTTAAGAAGTATAAAAGTACTTTGAAATCTAAAAAGTGGAATAAAAAGAAAAACAAGAAAAAACTCAAGATAGTTTGTCCATACTAAAATGTCAAAACAATCTGATAGAGTTAATCAAATTGCTTTACCTGACTATGACTTGTTTGCTGAGTTCCCGATACAGCACACTGTAATGTTAGATAATCCATTTGAATATAGGCCTATCTCAACTATTAATAATGCTACATCATTGATTACTTTCGAAATTAATACAAGCCAAGATGAATATATTCAATTTCGTGAAACAGAGCTTTATCTGAAAGTTAGATTCGATATTTTCCGAAAGGGAAAAACAGATAAAGATAAACCTATAAGTGCAGAGGATTGGAAATTTATTTGTCCAGTAAATAATTTATTACATTCGATGATAAAACAAGTTACTGTTTCTATAGGCAATAGCAATGTTACTTCTTCAACAAATTTATATTCTTATACTGCTTATTTGGATAAACTACTTTATGAAGGCGTTAACTCAAAGAAAAGTTTCCTTCAGTCGTGCATGTGGTTTGCTGACACCCCTGGGAAAATGGAAGACTTTAACGAAGAAAGGCAAAAGATTATTTCAGGAAAAGATGAAAACGATGGTTGGAAAGGTCAAGAGTTTGAAATTATGGATAAACTACATATTGATTTATCAAATCAAGATAGAGCTGTTCTTGGAGGCTGTAAAATTACAATTGAAATAACACCAAATGACCCGAAGTTTTATTTGCTACTGAAAGAATTTTTAAAAGTACAGGTTAAAATATTAGATGCTGTTCTATTCGTTCATAAATCTAAAATAAACTCTAAAGTTGTTGAAGCTCACAATATTGCACTAAAACATTCAAATGCAAAGTACCCTATAATTAGAAGAGAAGTAAAATCTTTTAATATACCTGCAAACGTATTGGATTATTACATAAACGATGTGTATAATAAAGTACTCCCTAGAAGAGTTTATGTTACTTGTGTTGCTCATGATGCTTTTAATGGCTCATTTAATAAAAATCCTTTTAACTTTCAACATTTTAGTATAAGGCAAATTTCGTGTTATTATAATGGTATGCAATATCCATTAAAGCCTTTTCAACCAGACTTTGAAAAAAATCTATACATAAGAGAATATTTTGGGTTATTTGAGGCTGCTAACCAGTCAAAAGGGGAAACTGCAATCGATATAACGAGATTCGGTTTTGCAAATGGATTTACTATTTTTGGTTTTAATTTCTCTCCCGATTTAAATGAAGGTCCTGGAATTGCTGGATATCTCTCTCCTATAAATTACGGAAACTTAAGAATTGAAGTTAAGTTCGCTTTACCATTAGTTGAACCTATAAATATTTTAGTGTACAGTGAATTTGACAGTATGATTGAGATAAATTACGAAAGAGTTGGTATTAAAAATTTTTAATGAATACCATAGAAATTTATAATTGTTTAAAAGTCTATAAAAACTTCAAAGGAGTTTATCCACTTGATAAAATACCAATCATTAAATATGGAACAATAATTGTGAATAGTGATATCGCCACAGAACCAGGAGAACATTGGGTGGGATTAACAATCAGTCAAAGTGGTATATCAGATTACTTTGACTCATTTGGTTTATATCCATTTAAAGAAATAGAAGTTTACTTGTGTAACAATAGCCCAAATGGCTGGGTGTACAATACAATAAACTTACAAAGTATATCGTCCACAACATGTGGTAACTTTTGTGTTTTATACGCATCGCTGCGATGCAGAGGCTTTAGTTCTCATAACTTTCTTTCATTGTTTACAAATAACACTAATGCCAATGACGAAATTGTAGAAACGTTTGTAAAACGTTTGAATTAAAATTAATCCTTCTAGGAATCTGATAAGCACTTACTAAGAATTTTGTCTGAAAACTATAAACAGTGATAACAATAAAAAGTGATTATTTCAAATAGTGATTACTATAAATAGTAGGTACTATAAGTATTGAAAACTATAAATAGGGGAAACTATAAATAGACATCTCACAGAAACATAAAGTAGCATAAACTTGAGAACAAATATACTATTATTTTAACACTTTCTTCTATTATTACTTGTATCAACAATAACCACAATGTCTTGGGAATGTTTAAAAAGTGTCTTCTTATTCAGCAACGTTATGGATAACATTGATTGCAATGTTTTTCAGTTTACAAAATTCCTTAAAGTTACAAAACTTGTATCCATGAATGAAGAGCAAAAAATTTTTATTGACATTCGAAATTACACAAAAAAAGATAAGGCAACTAGATTTGGCATTTGTGTATTACCGAATGAGTTTCGTTGGTTTGCTAGTAGACTTTTTAACGATAAAACAGGTTCTAAACAAATTTGTTATCGATCAATTGTTATTACAAAATCATCAAAGAAAGTATTCAATATTAAGCTTGACACACCTTATAAAACTTCAGATATATGGTTAAATGACAGCGAAATAACTATCATAAAAGAAAATTATGAGCTGATACGTAATTTAATAAATCAAGAAACGTCTATAACTAAAAATATAGATTTAAAAAGTTTAAGTATTGATACAGAAAGTGAAGGTCATGACAAAGTTGATAATATAAATTAGTGAAAATATTTTAACAATGGACCAAAATAAATCAACAAAATCTGTAAAATTTTGTGACGTTCCTATAATCTATTTAATTGAAGATAAAAATAACTTGGAACATGAATATAGAAAAGATAAAACATGGTATTTTATGGCAGTGGATAGACTTCGGTTTCAAGTTAAAATAAAAAAATTCAATAAAGCGTTTGGTTATATTTATTCATCATTTCATAGAAAAACAATATTATGTAAATAAAAAATAAAAATGAATAAAATTATTTGGAAAAATAAAAAAAATTCAAAAAATAAATCAAAAAAATAAAATAAAAATAAAAATTAATAAAATTAATTGGAAAAATAAAAAAAAACAAAAAAAAATAAAATTCTAAAAAACAAAAAAAAATTAATTAAAAATAAAAACAAACTTAAATTAAATTTTTTAAAACCACGGGTCACCATGCCTTTTACACTTATGGAAACCGTGAGCTATAAATTATTCCATGTGTAGTCAAATCTCTTGCATTTTGACAAGCATGCGCGCGGAACTAACTCCTCGCCGAAACCTTACGGGGTAATAAGAGGGCACTGGCATGGCCTAAGGGGAAGTTCCTTAGGCGCTCAACAGTGAAAATAATTTTTTGTACACAAATTTATTTTGCATAGATATTTTTATTTAGAAAACTTTAAATTAATACATGTAATCAAGTTATTTCTTGACAAGATTTAATAAAACTACAAATTACAAATTATAAAATGCATGTTAACTAAAAATTAAAAAATCAATTATTTTTTCAAGCAAGTTATTTAAGTGCTGACGCAATTCTTCTTCACTAACTGATCCGGTGAGATTTATTTTACCTGAGTTATAAATGGTTGCTTTACATGGTTTAGAAAAACTGAATACAAATCCGTTAAACAACTCAGGATGATAAGATGACTCTAAACCAAGATATTGATCCAGTTTTGGTAAATCCAATTTTACTCCAAGATTGTGAAAGGCGACGATGTTTGATAATTTAGTGTTTTTTATTGAGTGTGAATAGCCAAAGTTTTGGAGTTTTCGAGCACATTTTCTTATCGATATCTTAGCGTCATGATATTTTTTACTTCCAACACAGATTATTTTTCCATTGTTAAATAACAGACATGTTGCATTTGGATTGCGAAATCTTAGAGTGGCCGCATTGAACTTTTTAGGCTTATATTCAATATTCCAAGTGTTTTTTGCAAATTCCAAAAGATTAATTTTTATATTCAATTCTGCTGAAACTGTTATGTTAGTAACAATCATTTCGTGCCCTTAAAAAATTGTAAAAGCTTCCAAAACGAGTAAGTATATTGCTTATTTCTTGACTATTTAAGGTTATTGTTATAAGCTTTTTGTCTTCTAGCAATGATACTTCAATATACCTTCCAAACGTAGGCCTGGATGTTAATACTCTTGATACTGATGTTTGATACAAGAAATCTTTCGATCTTAACACTGAATAAAGTAAAAAATTACATAAAGCTAGAATCTCTTCAGGCAATAAGACAATCTTGTTATTATTATCAGTTAATTCAACAAAATATAATCTATTAATTGTTGTTTTAAGTTTTATTAGCTTAATCATTTACAGTGTAATAAAAACTGGATAAATTGTTTCAATGAGAAAAAACGTTGTTGTGCAAATTAAAACAGACTGATGATGATAAAAACTGTGTGCGCTCTTTTATACATGAGAAATTCTGCACAAAGAAGAAAGCTCCGCCCTTTTTGAATTCTAACCAACGAGAGTTAAGATATATAGGTCATGCATACTTAGAACATAAAATTCCGTTTAATCCCTAAAACGCAGTGCACTCATTGATCGCTTTAGAATTTAATTCTAAGAAATGTAATTAATAAAGTAAAATGTTTTCAAGTCACTTTGATTAACTAAATTTACATTAATGCGAAGTGTAACTAAGGCGCAAACGGTAGAGCTTATATTTGTTAACCAATCATAGCAAGAATAGACTTTCAAGTTGGGCCGTTATACGCCTTGAATTCGAAGAATTCAAGGCGTATAGCGGCCCTACACTACTGATATATACTGAAAAACTTTAACTTTTAATTCTTTAATGCACACGATAACCCCATTCCGTCTTTTGTCAGTTTAAAATGCCTTAGTCACTTGCTTAATAATTTACTATTTTTTATATAAAGAATGATACAAAATAATAATTTAAATTTATATATTATGTCCAGAGAAATATAAGAATTGTTACAGGTTATTTATTATATGTTTTAATAAGTTAAACTCAGTTTTTAAAAAATCTTACGGTTATTTTCTGCTTTTATTAGTATCTTTTATCAAATTCTTCTATATTTTTAAACTGTGATTCATTTTAGACATTATTAACCATTTAGAAACTATAACTATAGTTTGTGTATATTTTATTTATTTATTTAATTTGTGACAAAGCATATGATATCCTTGTCTGAGATTTTGCTGATTTGATTATATTTGTCCATATTTTAACGAATTAGTGTAAAAACTTAAAATAAGCATATTTGAGATTAAGCAAAATAGTGAATTTCTTTTTCTTTAATTAAAATTTTAAACTTTTATGTGACTCTATAAGTTTTAATTTTTTCCCCAATAGAAACCTATAGTTGTGAGCACTTATTGTTTAAAAGATAATCGTAACCGAAATTAACTAATAGTTAGTTTAGTCACAACGTGTTAATGAAAGATTGATTTTTGTCTTTAGAAAATTATTGTAATGATTCAATCAATAGTATATCGTTAATAATGATTATAAATCACTTAAATCAAGGACAAGTACTAATGAGTTATAAACAAAATTTAAGACAATATAATTTAATAAATATTTCCACAGTAGTAATATTATAATTTTGAGTTAATCTTAACATTTTCAAGCCTAAACGTAAAGTGAATATGTTTTCACTTTTAGGTATGTATAATTTTTTTCAATTTTTGGTGATCTTGGTTGTGAATTTGAAGCTACTAATGTTTTTATAATTTTAAAAAATTAAATAATAAAATAAAATTTTGATAACTACGCAAAACAACTTACTGTTTTATCATCCAAGCCGGATAATATAAAGAAATTCCATAAAATGTTTTGTAAGATCTGTAAAGGATGAATCTCTAATTTTTTCATTATTAACAGATAAAAATAGAAATATTATAGTTTGGACGACACATGGATCGGGTTTGCATTTATTTTGAACATGAAAATTTATATTTATTTTTATTTAAATTTAAAACTGATTTAAATGTGAATTTTAAATTAACCTCAGTTTTACTTTTAACAACGAAATTTTTGATTTGGGTTTTAAAATTCCAAACAAAAGTAGTTTAAATTAAATTAATATTTGGTCTATAGAACGTTTTTTCAATTAGTCTTAATGAATGAATGACCATATGAAATGTTTATTTAATTTTAATACTCTTTAAGTAAAAGAATAATTAATTTTGTTTAGTTTTATGAAAACAAAAGCGAAATATTATATAACTTCATGTCAAGCAAATGATGTTTGACTTTTGTTTTAAAAGTTAAATTCAAAAACAAAAGGAAATGAGTATTATAATAAAACAAATTACAATAGAAGTTCTTTTCTAACTTTAAAAAAACAGTAAAAGAAAAGCAAAATTAAAAAAATTAAATTTAAACATGACTGTATATAATCCAAGAAAATAAAATCAACGCATCAAAGTAGAAATAGTAAAATTGTCTTATAATATTGTTTATAAAATTTAAGTTTTTGTTAATTTATAGTTTTCTTCAGATTTAACTGATTCAAAAAGCTTAACAACTTGTTTTAAATATTTATTCTTTGAAATTATATTATAAATAATCTGAAATGTTTGTTTTATAATCTCATAGTAAATCTTGTAGAAAATAACTGATAATGTCGCCTTTAAACCTAAATATATAGAAGTATTGATATCTAAATTAATTAATTAGAAGTTTGTTAAACATTCAATAAAATAAAAATTATGTTTTAAAAAAGTTTGTTAAAAATTATACATAAAGTTTCTCTTGCCTGTAAATGATAATTATTATATATAGACAAATTTAAAATAATTATATATTGGAAAAATCATAATATTATTTTTATTTATTTATTATCAAACTTACGAATGTTTCCATATGAGTTATAAAGTTAGTTCCACTTAGAATATATGCGCTCGTTTTCCTTTCGTTCCCATCAATTAGTTTATATTATTATTATTAGATTTAAGTTTTTTTTGTATTTCATTTTGGAAGATATTAAAACGCCTTGCCAAACGTTACAGGTTACAGCTTCACACCTGTAGTACACACAGATAACCACGAATTAACAACGCACAATCATAACCTCTAATTATCATATAAATTAAGAATCACTTAACAAAGGAGAATAAAATAATATCTTTGTAATGTTATAATCCATATATTAATACAATAAGAATACTAAGAGGCTTTATGAAACTTTACTTAAAGTGTGTGTTTGTGAAAAAAGCCACATGTGTATGGTTACAATGGTTTATATAGTTTTCTAGTGGGATGGTCTAATACCATTTGGTTACAGGTTTTGTTTTGCTGTCAGACTTGATAAAACTAAGTATGAGTAGTGTTTATTCATCGTGCCTTATAATAAAGCAAAATTAATCATAGTGACGTAGAAAGGAATAAATTAGGTTTAAACGCATCTCATCGGAAGCATTGAATTAGGTGAAGCGACAGATACATGACTTGTTGGTTGGGAATACGTGAAAGTTTTAAAAGAATTAGAAATGTTGACAGTTTGGTTTGTTACATTTACCCAACCTTACGATAACGCGTCCTTTGCGTTATGTTTACAATTTTAATTATAACCAGAAATTTGTGTTGAATTAATATAACAAGTAATTGACTAAAAACAGATAAGTAAATATTCGATTAAATATAATAATAATAAAAATTAAACACAATACAATAAAAAATTGAATATTTGATTAAATGAACGATTGACTCATCGATTGTATGGCATTAGCCATATATTGCAGGTAAGGATCAAGCGTTGAATTATTCAAAACATTCTGTTGTTGTTGTGTACTACTAAATGGTGGTTGAAATGAGTTGTTTGCATTTGCTCTCATTTGGTCAAACATCGTTTGAAAATCCGCTCTCATGGCGGTCATCGCATCAGCACTTTTTGTGTTACTATCAATAAGTTGTTGTTGTTGTTGCACCAATTACTGTTCCAACTGTTTTCTCGCGTAGTACTCACTGGTAACGTCCGCTCTTAAATCAATAATTATTTTCTGGTCTTTAGTATGCTGAGCTTTATAATCGTTTAATTGTTTTTCCAAATCCTTTATACGCTTCGCGTCTTCGGACGTCATTTTCTTATCGCCAAATTTATATATCTCTGGAAGTAAATTTAAATTCTGTCGAGTAAAATAGTGTGCACTCGCGTATCCAGTGTTGCACTCTTCCATCGACGGCTACCTCCACCAGTGAAGTGAGCGAATTGTCCAAATACGCACAATGCGGTGACAACAATAATCGACTCACGACGGGATCAATGTTGGTTTGGCAACGAATTAGATACCCAAACACATAGCGATTATCACGTTCGGAATTTTGTGTGATAAATTCGATCGTAAACAAAACTCTTTGTTTACGTTTTAATAATAACGGTAAAATTAATAACAGCGAATATATAAATCACTAATCAAACTGAGTTGTAAATAAACTGTAACTATTTAATTAAATTAATTGAGAGTCAGCTCAAATCAAATTAATAATTTTAATTAAAAAAAATTGTTACAAAAGGTCGCTTTGCGACCGTTAGCACTTAGAGCTAAATTACAACCAACGTGTTAGAAATAAAAAATTACATAAATTGAAAAAACAAAGTTCAGAATATTAATAATAAATTTTTTGTTTATTATAAAAGTTGAGTTAAGCGTAAATGTAATGAACCGCGTACGTCAAAATTATATTTCAATTTATTTAACTCTAAAATTAATTTTCATTTAAATTATATCTCCATAAAATATTGAAATTTAAATGCAATTTTAATTAAGAAAACATAAAACATTGGAAAATGCAAAGCAATTTTAATTTTTACACATTTCGTATTGAAGTTTAAAATTAAAATGTATATGCACACAGTTTATAATGTTCTAGGTTTGGAAAGCATACACTCTCATTGTTCTATCATTTGTTATAATTTCATTAATTGTATTTTTTGGTTGCTGTTTCATTCTTTTTGAGATGTAATTGCATTAGATATATTTCTATTGGATACATTTCCCTATATTTCTTGTATTTCATACATTAGATTTAAGTAAAATCATTAAGAACTTTAATAGATTTTAATAGATTTCCTTTTCGGTTAAGATAGTTTACGTTCAGTGTCATATAATAGACGAAGAGTTAATCGAAAAATCCTTAATGAAATTGTTATAAGAACTAATGAGTTAACTTTGTTCTTTTCAATTATAAGTGAGTTTGGATGCTTTTAAAATAGCTTCCATTTTCTCAAACGATTGCATAAAATTATTAAATTTAAGCAAAGTCATTAACGACACATTCATAGAGAGCTCTTTTTTTTGTAATCTAATGATTATTTATGTAAAAACAATAATTGTCAAGCCAAGTAGAAAAGGCAAAAAATTCTTAATTGATGTAAGACTTCGAACATAAGGATGACAGACGGACATGGTCAAATTCATAAGCTCGACTTTTTATAAAAATTTGAGTTAATAATTTGTAAAATGCCACTATTAATTTCATTTTAAAAAATTTGATCTGTATTTAAGTATTATATGCTTTTGATGTTGTATATTAAATGCCGATTTATAAAATTTATAACAGTGCTTTCGATAAAAACTTAAAAAATTGGTGGGAAAAAACGATCTACGCGAACAACTATTAAATGAGACTAACTTTACAAAGTGAAATATTATGATCGTTTAAATTGCAAACTTTTGCAACATTTAATTTTTAAATTAAAAAATTAAAATTTCTTTTAAAATATAGTATATAAAAAATATGAGATGTAGTTAAAAATAGGGCATTACTTCTCTTTCTGTACAATGATGAAAAAACAGTTGGCTGTATTAAATATTCATACTTACAAACAAAAAAAAAAGAAAAAGTGTAAAGCTTTATTAACTATTTTAATTTGTTTTAAATATAAATAAAGGTATAACTAAGTTAATGGCAAAAAGAGAAGAATATAAAAAATGGAAAATTTAAAAAAATCGAAAAGGTCTACACACAGAGTCACATTCAAAAATTATTCAGTTTCAACTCATACAACACACAACCGGTTTTAATGATATCAACGACCAATATAACAGCCGAATAATCCTTAAATCTAGCCACCAGCATCGAATAAGATAACACATTATCTTAGTCAAAAGCGTCAAACAACAAATATTGAAATCAACGGCGAATTGTTGAAACAAATCAAATAAGCTAATTTTAGTACACTAATAAGCCATAGTTTAAAGCGAAAGCCAGTATTAATGTAAGCGATACACCCAAAATTGAATGTAAATTTTTTCAAACAAAAGGCATCTATAATAAAATGCCAAAACATTTATGATTTAGATTAGCGCAACAAAAACAAAAGCCATGATTTATGATGAAGTATTCTCAGAAACTTGTAAACAGTTTGAAGCACATTTCAACTCAATCAAAAATATGACTCACATTATTACGAATGACGCAATTGAAAAATTTACGTTGTAGAGCTTTAGAAGGTCAAAAGAGAAGTTGTAACTTTACTTGCTATAGCACTGATTGGCAGCATACTAGCAGGAGAACATCAGGTTGGGTCACTGGAAAACACGGAAAGAAACTATTATAGCAGAATATGGATTCTCTCGAATTCGAACTTGCGAACTCACATAAAAGTTTACTATGCAACAAGAGACGATGATCAGTATAACAATGTCTGTAGATCTACAGTTTCAACAGTTTAATACTAAATTGGGTGCAACTGTCAATACGTTAGTTAAACTTATCCAAGAAAAAGAAAGAGATAGCGTCGAGTATCTAGACGGCAACATTAGGTTTCAGACAAGTCTCTCAGCAATACAACAAGTCTACTTATTAAAATTAGTCTCTGCTCAAAATAAGTTAACATTTATTATAGACCTAATACAAGAATGGAAACTAATTATGTCCGAATTAAGAAGAGGGTTCTTATCACCAAGATTTATCAAACAAAGCCAAATAATCGAAGTACTTGACAGCATTCAATCCAAATTCTCGAGTTTTTACGAGTTAGCGATACCTAAAGAACTCGTTCATCTCTACTATTTGCTTCCGTTAGCATCTTACAGTCTCAATAAACGAAATGTAGTATTACGCCTACATCTAAGAATTCCGTTAAAAAGACCAATGAAACAAAACTTATACCAAATAGTATCAGCTAATAGTCTACCATTTCCTGTTGAATCGGATACAGTTATTTTTAACTATCAACTAAAGAAAAGTGAAAACTTGTTATCATTTGAAGATTTTCCAGATGTATGGTTAGTTAATAATGGCAATGGCCTTCTGAAGAAACAAGTGAACATCAAAAATTTAAACTGTGAGAATGTCGGAATGCAGAAAATTTGTTTCACATTCCAACATAATTTAGTGGACCTACCAAGCCCATGTAACAAAGCGATTTTCAATTGGAATACAACAAACATACAAGAATGGTGCAGGTTTATTGA
>JAQIXJ010001221.1:0-22503 GCA_034700185.1 Phthiracarus laevigatus
TGAAGCCAAATGGAAACAATTATGTGGAAGTTAAAACTTCTGACTTGTTTTAAACAATTTTCATTAAATTGTATATAAGCTTATATTAGGTATCAAATAAATAGTTATCGTATATATAGGTTTTATATATTTATTTACAATGCCTGTACCGGTAATTGTTTTTGTATTAACTCACTGTAGTGAGAGTACATCGCTATCGCTGTACTGCTAGACGTGCCTCTCGTGTTCCACTATTTATATACATATATTCATTTATACAGCACTATAACCAATATCATTATTAATTTAATTTAATTAATTATCAGTATTTTAATTGTTATAATTATGTGTTTGTAGTGATATTTTCATATTTATTATTTATTAAAATTAACAGCAAATCAGTAACAGTAATCAGTGTTGTTTTTGCATAATATCTATGTTAGTAATGAGAGTTAGTTATACCTGTTGTATAACTATGCATAGATCACATATTCATCTGAGAGTTTACCACTTGCTTTACTAGTATGTAACCAATCATTGGCCACATATATATTGTTTTTTCATTCAATTGATCCAAACTGAATTAAATTAAAATTTGTTGGATCAGTTAACAATATATATGTGGTTTGAAAGCTTATAATTAAAGCAAATGATTGATGTAAGTGTTAAGCCAATCATTGGTTCGGATCAACAATGACAAAGTGGTGGTAGAAGAAGATAAAACCGTAATTTTTGTTATATGCGTATGTTTTTGCTGTGAATATAATACTTTTATAAAGTAATTGGGAAACTCTGGCGTCAAACATAGGTTATCGTTGAACTAAATGTTTGCTCAATTATATTAAACATTCATAATTATGAGAATTCGTTTTAAGTTTGAAAAATCCAACTTTTTTGAAAGGTTTGTGAAGAACTGGTGTTGTCCTCTGTTCAGTCATCATATAAACTAAAGGTGCCAATGGTATGGTTTGTAATGGTTAACCAATGGTTTTAACCATTGGTTTTTGGTTTGAATTGGTTTGGTTTAGGTTTTCATATTATGGTTTGGATTGCTATTTAAATATTAGTTAGTATATGGTCGCTCATTTTTTTCATACGCTCTCAACCATTATTTTATATTATTTTTATTGGAAATTCTGTTATAAATTACATTATACTTTAAAAGGAGAAGAAATTAAGTACTGTACAAATCTTTATGTTATCTCTTATCCACTTTAATTTTTAATCAAATTTTGTAATTTTTACGTGATTTTACCTATTTTAACTATATTGCCCACTAACCTAATTTTTGCCCATTTCCACCCAAATTTTCCGCATTTTCACCCAGTTTATGCCTAATCTTAACAATTTTGCACAGTTTAACCCAATATTAATCGCTTTTACTCGCCAGTCATTCAAATCAGTTACAAGAGTGCAGCACAACGTGCAATATTAATGTATAGAAAATTATTTTTATTTAATGTTGATATGATATGTGTGGGAATGTTGTTGTGTTTTTATTGCTATGTTGTAAGTTCATTAAATACTGTAAAGCGTGGTTTCTGTTCGCACTAAGATTTTCATCATCAAAATACTAATTAATTATAATTATGTCGAAATTATTGGAATTGGCCTCAAAATTAAGTGATTTACTTTATAATAGTTTATTCAATTTACATACTCATTATTGTAAGTATTATTCGCTATACTGTATACATATACATATACCATACAAAACTGATTTATGTGTTGACTATAAATGTGTTGATAAATAGATTCTCCCATTTTTGTATTGAATAATGCGTTGAATTCAAACGTATCTCAAATATCAATCAATGATATAATGAGTGATGGATTGTTATGGGGTGTACCGAAACAGAAGCTTTCATTAGAGAGACGAATGATGAAACGTATGCCTCATCCGCGATATCCAACCACTTCGCGAATGTTTTTCCCCAAAACCAATATAGCGATTTGCGATCATTGCGGACATGAATACGAAATGCATACGCTTTGCAATAATTGCTACGAAAAAGTAAAGCAACAAACCAAACTCATTCAGGAGGCAATGCGTAACGCATTCAAAGACAAACCCATTGAACACGATGTCCAACTGTTATATAAAAACGATACGAAACCTCCGAATATGGATGGAAAACGTATTATCGAAATGGAGACCGAAAGACCGGAATGGTTTGCCAAAAATCTGTTATCGAAAACAAATATAAGCTATAAATGGAAGGAAACAAGTGTATCAGAAACAGAACAATTACAACCAAAAATCAAAGATTAAAGTATTATTGGACACTTTATTTTAAGAATAATATATTATTTGTTTAGTTTTGTTTAATAGCTAATCAAATATACAGAATAATATTGAAGGCCCCAATAAAATTGAGATCGAGTTAGATATAAATTAATTGAATAACAAGTCGTATTTCAAATAAACTACAGTATATATGATATGCCAGTGATTCGTTAATAATTTTCAATCAATACGTAGTAGTAATGTAATTAATAGTTGATAGTAAAAGGCACTTTTTATATAATAATAATCGTTTTGGCAGAATAAAATTTGCACTTAAGAACTCGTCGTATTAAGATTAAATTATTTTAGAAGTTTTAACTATAATTATATGGACATATATAGTACTATAAGAAATAGAGGAATATATTATGAAACTATAAGTGATATTTCATTTACACATCTTATCGTGTGATATCAAGTTAATATAATTTAAGTAGTAGAGTATAATTAGGAATAAACTGTTTAATGTTTTATGGAAATCCTCCGTATCCGTGATATTCTTCTGGCGGTCTATTTCCATACTTCGCTCTTCGAATTGCGGCTAATTTTTCTCGCGCTTCGATCAGTTCTCGTTCTTTCTTTAGTATTTCTTCTCGCGCTACAATTTCCTGAGCGATTCCAGGAACTCTTCGTTTGCTAATAATTATACTCTGCTCTTCTTCGTGTTCGATCGCTTGTTGGGCAGATCTCACCAAATTATCTGTAGCTTTTTTCACGGCATTGCCCGCGGCCTGTAATCTGCGCATGGCCTGAGAATCAGATTCTGCTTTGACTTTGCAGGCAACAAGTAATTGTGCGGTAGAACTCGCAACTTGTTTGGCCGCTGATATAAGCTTTTCCTCACTGGCGTGTCCCTGAACTAAAGCATTCGCTGCTTCTACTAAACTATGCGTGGCTGCAGCCACATGTCTGGCAGCCGATATCAGTCCATCAGACCATTGTCCATCATCTGATGCGTAAAGCGGTCGTCCCTCAACCTTACCCGCATTTACTAACTCTCGCTGTGCGGCTGAAGCAGCTCTCACTAATGCGGCTGTGGCTGCAGTTATTGACTTTGCTGCTTCTAATATCATTTCATCAAAATTCATATCTTCATGCGGTAACTACAATATAAATTGTTTCTTAATTTATATCACCCATTATTTTAAATAAATTCATCCAAAATTAGAAGAATACACCATAATCTTCGAGTATATGTCTGATTCTTGGTTGGTATAATATTCACAACCAAGAATATCAAACATATCTCAAAGTTATGGAATATACGATGTTGTTATAGTAATTTGAATGTTATCGATAAGCAATAACTTACTCGAACACTGGTTCTTCTGGGTTGAAGACTCGCTAATTTCTTTGCAGCCGCGTCTATAGAACTGGCTGCGCCTAATAATTCATTTTCTGCGATTACGGTTGGATCGTCGGGATCGACCCAATCTGATCCTTTCAGCAATTCTGCAGTGCTCACTATTTCTGTAACAGAGGTAGCGATAGTTCTCGACATTATGATCAATTGCTGCTTTCCTTCGCTGCTTCCCGACGGTCTTTGAATTATTTGGTGAACTATTTGTAACAATTCGCGATAATGATATGCGCAACTTCTTCCCGCTTCCAATGTGCGACCACGTAATTCTCTGGTTTCGGCAGAATATGCAGCAGATTTGCTCGTAATAAGCAAATCATAAATTGCTTTTCTTCCCATATTTGCGGCAACAATTACATCATCTTGTTTACCGCTATTGCCAGCAGCCACTGAAATCAAATCATCAGTTAGATATGATTAAGTTACCGTATGTTGCATTATATTCAGTTTTAAATTAACTGTTATATATAATTCCAATATATCATAGATTTAAAAATCTATAAACAAAGTTTAATAATCCCATATAACAAGTGTGTTATTTGGTGATAAATACCTGCTTTAGCAGTGGCCAAAGTAACTGGTTTGGTAGCTCTTACCAAATCTTCAGGCGAAGCTTTTCTCATAGTTGGCATTTCCCCAGAATCATAAGCTCTTATTTCTTGCCCGATCGCTTCAATTGTAGCTTCTAGAGCTCTGGTACCTCTTTGATGCTCATCTTCAACAGTCTTCACTGTTTTAAGTAGTGATGTAACATTTGTAACCATCACCTAAATTAGAAATATTATTTATTAGTTTAATTATCTCAAGTCAAATATATGTAATAAAGTTGAAACCTTTGCTGCTTCTTTTAAGTACATCATAGCGGGATCATTAATGCTCTTTCCTGATGCAGTCTTTGTGGCGCCAATCAATTCACCCAAAGCTGTTGCAACGTCTTTCACTGCGTTCAATAACAACACTTGCGCTTCTGAATTATTTGATCCCAACGATGCGGCTCCAAGTTTTACTACTTCAGCCAATTGCATAATTGTTGTCACAGCATTTTGAGCTGCGATCGCTAACTGTTCCTGACTGGAAGCAGCGCCAGCTACTAATGTTTTCGTATCTTCAACAAGAGCTTTGGCTGTCTTTAGTATTGCTTCCCTATGATCAGCAAACGTTTCGTTTTCATTATCTGAATTTAGTGTACCAGATGTTGCGAACATAATAGTGGTGTCTAAGTCTCCAATAATTCCAAGAACAGTTGCGGCAGCATTAATGCATGCTTGGGTTCCTCGAGATCCAGCCTGAAGCGCAGCCAAAACGAATGACACTTTTTCGGACACTAACTTCGCGTTATCGGCCAAATCTCTTTGACTATAAGTATCTCCGGGGTTACTCTGACACGCGCCCGCAGACTTTGTTATGTCTATACATGCGGTTCCCAATTCTTGAACACTACTTTTAATTCTATTTGCAACCTATTAGCGTAAATATTGCCACAATTAGATAATTCAATATATAGATAATTTTTATAATCGCATACCTCTGTATTACTTGTTGCACTCACCACACCATTCACGTCGTTTGCAAGATTAGCATAATTATGAGAGAGATTTGCGGCTAATGGTCCTAATTGTGCGACTTGTGTGGTCGATTTTCCAACCTTAAAATTATTATTTTAAAATTAAATCATAATAATGTAATAAATACAATATAATAGATAATAATGGTTACCATATCCTGGGAAATTCTGGCAATTTCTTTGGCGCAGTTAACCATACGAGTTTGGTAATCAACATAAGTTGACGTTCCATTTACTGTTGTAGTGGACGAATATGCGTAACTTCTTTCGTCTATTTTTGTGATTGACTTTGTAATGGACTCAATGATTCCAGTTACTTGACCAGCTTCTGATGCCGCAGATTCCAAAGTTTGCAACAAATCTTGAAGCGATTCTTTCATTGCATCACTGGAATCATCGATCTCCGCGTGTACTGAACTAGCTTTAGCATTACCGCCGCATTCCTTTACCGAATAAATCAATTGTAAGCCACATTCCGTAATGGTTTTTGTTTGGTCTAAAATTTGCATTTGCTGTTTCGAATTTTGAGTTTTCGATGCACATCCGATAGAATTTTGGACGAGTGGATCGAAATATGAACATAATTGTGTAACAGCGTGTCCTAATTTTTCGGCTTCAGCTTTTCCCGCATTTCTCACCGCATCTATGTGTTCAAAAATTTCAGACGCAGATTGCATTGTATTTTCTCTGAATCCCTTTAATGTATTATCTTTACGCGTTTCTAAGTTCTGACTGATGATATTAAGAGACGACTGATCGATGTCTCTTATACAAGCACTTAATTTTTCTACTGCTTCATCGCACTCTTTCTGTCCCGGAGACGCATCTTTGATAGAAGTGACTAAACGTTTAATAGAATCGCTAACATATTTACTATGATTGGCTAAAGTTTGCCAACCGGGAGGGTCTTTAGGGTTTAATGCTAATGACTTTGCGGCCATAATCATATTACACGACGCATCGATAATCGACTTTCCATAGGAAGTGATAGGTTCTTGCGAAGCTCTAGCTTTGGCACTGATTTTTGCTGGAATTGCAGCAAATTCTGGTGAACTCGCGAACACAGTTAAATTTTCAACTGCTTCGAGAAGTGGTCGTGTGGCAGATGCGCAGCTGTGATGATTATGTTCGGATTGCGGATCTTGATCTAAAGCTTTTATCTCTTTAACTAAACTTGCGGTCGCATTCGCAACATCTTTAGCCGATTGAACAAAATGACGTTTTGCTACTGGATTAGACGTTTTAGATGATGCAACTCTGCACGAATTGCATAATGCAGACGTATGTTTAGCAATAATAGTGGCGGCTGAAAGAATTTGCTGTTGATTACTAGATCGAGTGGACAACTGTTGACACGCGGCTTCAATCGCTTCACTCGCTCTATGAAATGAATTTAAATCGACGAGACCTGCACGACCAGCAACTGAAGTTGAGTCAGAAGCTCCAACTAAATAAGCGGCTTGTGCTGCGCCTTCCAATAAACCGCAAACCGAATCAGAAGCTTCGTGAACAGAATCACCAAACTCTTGATGTTGATTTTTCTTCGCGTGATTTGCAATACCAGTCATAGCATCGCCGAGTCTACGACTTCGTTCGGTTACGATTTCTAGGCATTCAAAATATGTGGAATCATTTATTGGTTCGCTCGGTTGTTCAAGCAGTGCTCTCATCATTTGGATATTTCTAATGGCAGAATCGCATTCTTTCTGTCCGGGAGCGCTCGATGTGCATACGTTTATTAAATTATTGATACTATCGGTTACGGATCGCGCAGAAGACGACAATTGATTTCTCGCATTTGGTGCGTTTGGATCAGCAGAAACGGTTTTTGCGGACACCAATAGTTTGCTCGAAGATATAGACAAAGATTTCAGACTCGATAACATTTGCGAACGTACGTCAGTATCTCGAGTTTGTCCAGCAATTTCTAACCCACAAGTAAATAACGAACTAAATGAATAACTAAATTGTTTTGAAGAGGACGCTAAAGTGCTCGGACCACGAGATCCTTCAACCACGTCAGACGTCGATTCATTTAATTTAGTTGCGGCTTCCGTTAAGTTTGTTTGTAATTCACTGTACGATTTATTAGAGAGTGGTAAATCTCTATTTAATAATTGACTGGCATCTGTAATGCTTCGTATTGAATCATCGACATCGCGCTGACCAGGAAGACAGTTAACGCAATTATTAAGTGCGTTGGAAACACTTTTAGCCACTTGCGTGAGCCTCTGTTGCCTTTCTCTATCGTTAGAATTATGAAGCGCCCATTTTGTCTCTTCAAATAATTCTATTGATTTTTCTAAAACTTCTCTTGAATTATCAATCACACGCATTTGCACATCCCTTTCAGTTGAAGTCGCGGCCACACCTCTTACAGCACTCGTAAGGTTTTTCAGGGAATTCGACGTATCTCTTGCAGCGATTCCAATAAAATTCTCATTTCCCTGCGAAGCAGAGGTAAGCAATTGAGCCATCGATGAGCCAACAGACTTGCAATTAGAACTAAGTTGCGACGAACAGAATTCCAAGTTTTCTCCAGGAAGTGGTTTCAAATGATATTTAATCGCAGCTTTCCTACATTCAGCCAATTCTCTGTCCAATTCCCTAATCGATTCAATAGCGGCATCGATTTCCATCGACGAACTGCACGCTTCTTGAGCCTTACTGATATTAGTTCTTAATTCAGTAAGCGCTTCAGCCAACTGCTGAGAGGTTTGTGTCAATTGCATTGAACAAGACTGATCGGTTATTGTTGGAACTGCAGACTTCGATGTGCTCACCAAACGAGATGCTGGAGATATTAATAATTCGCACGCATTTATTAGTTGTAAATGTTTGTTGGAATTATCAGGATCGTTCTGAGTTCCTTTAATGCCTTTAACTACTTTTGGTATAATATCAGAGACTTCGCGAGAAATACTATTTAGTTCTTCTTGAATCATATCGTTATGATTATAGGGAGCACATCCATATGCGGCCGCAATATTTTGTGTGGCCATTGCAGTGGTATGTTTAGCCGTTAATTCCAGACGAGTAATAACTTTTCGTTTCAATGCATTACTCGCAGCATTATTGGTAGCAGTTCTCAAGTCTTCTGCGGCGCGTTTTAAAGCGGATTGAGAGTCAGAATCGTGTGGATTAGTAGCACACCCTTTGGCAGCCTCAACAAGCCTTGATGTGGCGTCAGCCAACACTTTAGCGGCAGCCAGTAATCGTTTTTGTATTTCCGAATCGGATTGAGTTTCTGCCTGTCCTTTAATGTTATGTATTAGTTGAGCGGTCGCCTGCGCCAGAATTTTTGCTTGACGTATCATTTCAGTGGCATCACCAGTACTGCTAAACAAACGATCTGTTGCATCGAGAATAGTGTCAACTGTGCCATCGTGTTCAGTCGTTTTTCTCGCTCGACCATCACCTAAAGTTCTAACGTGATTAATCAAGTTATTTAGCGCTTGCGTAACATCTTCTGCAGCGGTTCGCAAATCTCCGAGTAAGTCTTCGTCTTGTATAGAATCATTACAAACTCTTACAATATTTTCAACAGCTTTAGCAACCTCTTTGGCCGCATCAACGATCTGTCGCTGACAATTAGGATTAGAAATAGTAGGCGCGACTACTTTAGCGCACGCAACCAATTGAGACGTCGCTAAAGCGCATTGGGTTGCAGAACTGATGACTCGATTTTGTGCGGCCTGATCATCACATTTTGAGGCTACATCTTTCGCTTTTAGAACTAATGTCGCAGCAGCGTTGGCAACCGGTTTCGAAAGGCTCAATAAAATATCAGACGCTTCCTTATCATATTCATCCTCTTCTCCGATGGTATATAACAAATTAGTAGTGGCTTCACCCACTTTACTGGCGGCATTCAATAAGTTTTGTCGCGGAGCTTTAGTGGCAGGTTCTGCAGCTTTGAGCAATTGTGAAAACGCATTGCATAAGTTTCGTGCGGCGTCTATCAAACGCTCGCCCTTATCGTCGTCTTCCATTAAGGCAGCAATTACTTTGACGTCGCGCGACATTTCTGGCAGGTTTGTCGTTATTGTATGGATTGCAGCGCCTAAAGCGGGATGATCTAAGTCTTCTTCCGAAGCTGATGTTAGAGTAATGACTTGTGCTGTCGCAGCATTTAATGCAGCCATTTGTGATGACAACGTTTCCTTTTTAGAATCCAATTGATTTTGTTTCCAACCGAGATCTGGACCGTACTCCGGTATATTCGCTTTAGTGTCCAATTCTTTTAACGCTTTCTGGACGGCGTCCTGACCAAAACCTATCGTTGATAATAACGCTGTTTGCGGCTCTGAAAGGCCAGTTGAGTGAAATTTTGGATGTTGTGCCGAAACACGCGGAGAATATTCAAGATGTGCCTGACCTTTCAGTGCAGTCAATTGTTGTTCAGGCATTTGGTTTAATGTGATCGCTTGCGGTCCGTTAGTATCCGTACGCATAATCGCTGGAATAGCGATATCTTCGATACGTGGAAGTGTAGGCTTTTTTGCGGGTTGATGTTGTAATATTGTTGCTTTGGACGGAGAAATGCTATCTTCAACCATTGTCGACCCCTCATCCCCTTCAATACCAAAATGGTCTTTTGCTTTTTTACGCTTTAGAATTATATCAATGTATCCGGCAATTAATTGGGAAATCTGTTCGCCTTCAGTCGTTTGAACCGAGTAATATGAATCGGAGTAATCACCAAAATCCAAAGTAAAACTATTGGGTGAAGCGGCCCATCGTTTAACTGTAGTGAGTGGCCATGTTTTCATTATTTCTTTAGTTTTTTCGTCTAATCTCAACACACTATCTTTAGTGACGCCAAGCAATCGTGGAACGAGTTTATTTTTGCCTTTCATTTTTTCTTTCACCAGAAAGAAAGTGACACCATATGTATTTAAAGAGCGAGCCATTCCTACATATTTCACTTTGGCCTCCAATTCACTTTCTCCGATATGTTTTCTATGTTCACCGAAAACTTTCTTCTCTATTCCTTTGTGTTTTGCGTAATCTCTGGGCAGAAACTCCTTAAGATCGAGAAATCCTTGTTTATGCTTGGTTTCGACGTAATCGCCGAATTGAATTTGGCATTGAATACCAGCGAAACGACACGCCTCATCAACGGTTACGGGATGAGTACCAGCTATTATGGCATCTCTCGCCTGAACGTATAACAAATTTAACTGAACCGGATCTCTAGAATCGATATTCTGATCAGAAAAGAAAAACTTTCTCCTTAGCAGTAACGTCTCTTCTTCATCGATTCCCTGCTCGCGAAGCGTTTTCGAATGGTCCACCCAATTCAAGTCATCATCTGTTTTTAATTTCTTCTTCAACTGTTCCATTTTAGTATCTATAGTTTTATCTTTATCTTTGTTTCTTTTTAAAGTTAAAGTTCCGGTGGAAGACAAGGTTCCATCTCTAATCTCCTCTGGAAACTCTCTTACTAATGAATATTCGTCATGATTTGTTATTCCTAATTATGCAATAATTCAAAATAATAATGGTTTTCTCTCTACACAGTTATAATAGTAGTTAATGTTACCAATTTTAGTGCAAACTACAACCATTAGATTAGATGCAGGCTGACTGTCATCAACTAAAACAGTTTTAACGCTCCCGTCAAGCGTTCTCACCCTAAGAGTCCTCATTTTTCTCCTATATTCAAGCAAATCCTAGAAATAAACCAATTCATAATTTAATAAAGTAAATGGAGTGCATTCAGTGTGCGCTGTCTGCTGATGGATGCGTTTACACTAATATAGTATACAAATAAATTCTTTGGATGAGTCAAAAAGGGATCGATAATGTCATAAACTGAGACAATACTGGTAAGTGATACTAAACCAATACGTATAGGAAAAACGATAAGTTTTATATCATATAACGCATTGTACAAAATATTAGCGATAAAAGTTTAAGTTTCATTTTAAAACATTAGTGAAAACAAAATAATTTTTAAAATGCTTACTCCGTTGCGTAAAAGATAGTATTCTAGTGATCTCGCAGGCTCTAACCAAACTCCTTTCTTGGGGTCTTCGTCAGTCAAAAATAAACCATAGTCTTTAGCTAAATAAAAAAAACTTTAATTAATTTTCGTAAAACTTTACGAATTATATTTTTGTGAGTGTAATCACTTGTAAACGCAACGTATTTAACATTTTAATATTTCAACCAATTTATTAATAATTCCATATATAGTTTACTGATAAGAAACTCATTAATAAGTTATTAACTTTTCAAAATTCTAAAATAAGTTTAAGCAAAAATATTTTATGGGGAAATGCAGGGCAAAGTAAGCTTCTCTGCGGAACAACACCGAAGTTTATCACAAGCTCTAAAGAATACAGAAAAACATTTTGTAAAAGTATGCCATATAACTAGTATGACTGTTAAACCTCTCGAACTTCCGATGGATGTGTGCATATACTCTGAGCTTATACTGTTTAGCGTACAGTAGAGTGTATTCAAACACATGCGACTTATTTTTAAAATTATACGAATTTAGAAAACATAGAAACAGAAATAAAACAAAAATGAATAATAAACAAATACGTATTAATTTTATTTTTATAAGAAAGAAATTTTCGCTAACAAAATTCAATGAATAAAAAATAATGCTAAAAATGTGAAATATGATCTATAATAAAATATTTATATAGCGGCGTTGTGCGCGTAAACTTTCCGCCGCATATTTTCGATATTCAATCCCATTTTTGTAATTTGTAGATACAATAAATTAAAGAATGAGCCCAAATAATACACTAATCCGTTAAAATTATTTGCATTAGTTATGGTGCCATTTCAATAACTTCCGCGCCATTAATATAAAAATCACTAAATGTATTATTTTCGTTAAAATTTAAAAATATTAATTAATTGAGTGGTTACTATAAATATATTCATAAATTTATTAAATCTTAAAGTATTATCGCTTTCATCGGAAAGAGTAATAAAAAAAGCTCTCCGTTTAATCAATGCAAACGTTCATAATTGAAAGATAAACTAATTAACTTAAGTCTAATGTTTATTATTGCGCTCTAAGACTCCTAATACTTTAAAACAGTGATTATTAATAGCCATACAATAATACACTTAATATGTAATGCTTAAGCTTTTAAGGTTATTGTTGTTTCCGTAATAGTATTATGCTTTAATGTATTTAACCTTTCAATAACAATAATAATGAAAACAATGTATAAAAGTTTCCGATATATTAAATAAAATCGAGATTTAGGTTTTAAGCGAAGTTACGCTATAATATAAATATTAGTCGTCAATGCCAGACATAAAGCGATTTGGGTTAACACAGCTATTTTGCCCAAATAGCAACTTATTTTGGTAACATTTTAAGGCAACAACGTTTACATACGAAACTATAGCCCACACGTGTGGCTAATCGTTTCGTATTTTATATTAATATGACATTATTTCCAAAATTTCATTTCCGATTCTAATTAACCAAATAATAAATAATCATTTGACAACTATTTTTCTGTTTAAATGTTAAAATTGTTTATGTTTTTACTATAAAAATATAATAGCATTGCACTATTATTTAGTAATAATAATGTCTATATATAGAGAGTAAAAGCTATAATAAACATAACAACACACACACACACACAAAACTGGTTAACGTTTGGACGTGTTTCGCAGTCTATCACTATTTACATATCGCTTTAAAAACGTTTTTGATTAAACCTGTTTTAGCGAAAGAATCTGTTTATAGTTATCGAGTGTGGCATATGTTCCAAATGATTGTCTAGTGTTGATGGCGATCAACTGAATCGCTTCCCAAACACCCGAAACAATGGCTAAATGAACCAAACAAATCAACTATAAAATAAAGATAATGTCAAACCTTGTCCGAGATTGGCTTCCGAGTTCTTCTCCCTAATTAGACGGCAAGCGTCGTATACCATAATCGATGGCTCGAATTGCATGGTTTTGGTCACATTTTTATCCACTATATTAATCTTAAGCGAAAGCGTTGCCATTTTTTCCACTTAAGTTTTGATTTTTCTGTTTTTGATTACTGTTTAGTTAACACTTAAATTAGTTGTTGTTTAATAAATCATATCATTTGAGTCACAGATACAGATATACAGTGGTATAAGTTTAGTTATGTTGATTATGGACTGGTAACGCATATACAGTATACTGTGGAGTGTGGAGAGTGAGTCGCACTCACAGCACAGCAGAGCAACACATACACAGCGATTGATGATTAGCGTACGGATTACGGCGCACTCCACACCCAATACTATAATGTGACGTTTTCCATGTGACGTCACCCACAAACGCGATATCTGTGCGAACAAAACAACTTTTTAAAAGTAAGTCCCAATCGCATCTAAATCGTGACTTTAAAAACTTTGCAAACGCTTTAATACTAAATTATTTAACGTATAACTTTTAGTTTGTACATTATTTAAACCGAAATGATTGTATAAACTCGTGTTTACATTCAATATATTATTGATTTAATGGTAAAATTGGTATAATTGTTACCGTATTTTTGACCTTAAAATATGACACCAACACATTGGTTAAGGGGACAAACCATATATAGACATGACATATACTGCTACCAAACATGAATTTCAACACATCCGAGTTTTTGAATTCATTTTGAAATCATTGAATGACTGGAAGCAAAAACGAGGTTAGAGTTAGTGAAATAGGCATCACTATATATATAACTAAAACGCGATGAATATATATCGCAAAACACAACTAAATAATACGAATGTCATTCAAACCTTTTTTAATTTTTAACCATTAAAATAATTAGTATTTGAATTTTTTACATTTTTTGTTGAATTTTTTTGTGGTGGGTTTTTATTATGCAATTTAAAGACCAAAAAATCCATTCAACATTGATTTGTGTAAAAAACTTGTTTCTAACTTTACTCTTTTAATACAAATTTTAATCTGAAAAGTGAAAATATAAGACTTGTGCGAGAAAAATGAGATGTTTTAGGTTTAAAAATAAATAATAGCTAACTAGTCATTCATCAGCAAACATATTCAATGTATAAAAAAATGAAACATTTTGCTTACGTGAAAATTTTTATAAAATCCTCATTTAATGATCGTTTAACTCGCTATGAGAATAAATTACTCAATGAAAATTATGATATCAATAAAAAAAATATATTTACTAATTTATTATCTGACTTTGCTGAAGCAGATAAATAGATTTGGGATTTCTGTCTGTCTGTCTGAATATAAATTAAGAAGTTTTCATTGATTTCTTATGTTAAATAATTAAGAGATTTTTACCGATATTTTTCATAAAATTTTGTCTAATTTATAACCCGATAGTAGGCTCTTTCAGAAAAATTTCTTATAAAATATCCTGATAAGGCTTTTTTATTTAAAAAATCTGCTAAAATAGAACCAGGTTTAGAGCGAAATATTCTGTTTTGAGTGTATTTAGTGTGTTATGTTTTGTGTCATATGCAAATTTAAATAAATTTTTAAACAACTTAGATATTTAAATATGCAAAGTTATAGTGGAATATTCCGTTTTAAGCAGACTTGAAAATTTTAAAATATTTAAACTAAAGATTTTTTCATAAAAAACTAAATTTATAAAAATAATTTAAAACAATTGGAGGAAGGGAGGTACAAAAGGAGACCAAAAACTAGATAAATTTACAACAAAGTCAGATACAGTATTATGCCTGAGTCGTTTTGAGTTAAAGTAATAATTAAAAATATGTAAAAATTATTTTCATTATTTTTGTAGAGAAAAAAAAACAATATATGGGATTTATTTTACATCTTTTGATAAAAAGTTGAAAAAACAAATAACGAAAAATTATTTTAATATAATCTATTAAATATTTTTAAGATTATTTTTTCAAATCTAAGAATCGCACGATTTTTTTAAAAATTTTTTATGTTTTATGATGAATTATGAAATTTTAAATAATATAATAATAAGATAATATGCTTACTGTATAATTGTATTTTTACTTCACTTCAAATCTGCTTCTTTAACAAAAATTTTTGCAGAGCAATATAAAAATAATAACATATTTTCACTATATTATACAAAAAACTATATGAAAATAAGAATTTAGCTATAAATTGATATTTTTATCCATAGTTAAAAAGAATGCGCATAACTGAATGCTGATTATTTCTTACCGCCTCTAATGTTGGCTTAATAAAAAAATTGGTTTATGGGATGTGCTCTTTTTTAGTGATGGATTTTATGAACAAACTCCGCATTTTAGGCACATTTATCTTTTGTGACACACAAAAACTCGCGACTTACAAACAAAAACTGATTCGAAAAGTCTTAAACATGTTGCCATGGAATCGAGAAGAATCGAGATTTCGGCGCCAGTTTGTCGCGATTTCAGTTTAATTCGCTGTTGCGGCGCCTCATATCCTGATCAATGCAACAAACTATATAACCATGATTTCTCTTTTTTTATAACAGCATCTCATCTCATCTCATCCTATATCATCAACTATGAGATAACAGTGTATTGTATGTACTGTGAAGTAATGCTCGAATAGCATAGCAATTGTTATCGCTATTCTTATATTGTACGAACGTGTCTCCAATTATTCTTACTATTATTTAAAATAAATAAATATTATAATCTTATTCTTTATGCATATTTGTTACTGCTTTTATCAAATGATTTAATTTACACTTTAAATTATTTCATTATACTTATCATTTATAAATGAATTTATTTTTTATATTCTTAATATTAATGGAATGCATACGCTCGCCAATCTGTCATAAGCTTATTATAAGATCCGATTATATTATCAAATGTTGTATTTTAAAAGAAAATGAAATTCTAAATAAAATCGAGTTTTTTCCAAATATTTTGTTTGTTTGCATAATAATTTAAATTTAAGCCGAATTCTTAAAAACGTTGTAATTTTTTATTATTGGTGCATATTTAACCGGTTAACCTCTCAATTTAAGCTAAATATCAAGAATTTAGCTTAGAATAAAGTTAAGAGTTCTGAACTTGTTTGCGTTAAAAATAAAAAATAAGTTAACTGGATAATTTTTTATTTTGTTTACTATGAATTTTAATCAAACATATTGAGGATAAAGTACGTTAGAAAAAATTTCTATTTTAAAAATTAACCAAAGCATTCAATTTAGTGATTGAAAATATTAAAATATTCCAATCAACTAAAGTTCCACTAAATGACCCAAAAATTGTACTAATGTTCCATTAACTGTAAAAAATAAATTTTAATCCCATTAAAGTTCCATTAACGGTACTATTTCCAAACTCCACTAACTTTCCACTCATTAACGTTTCAATACTAAAAATTTTTTTTACCCAACACTCAAATTGAATGAGAAAGTAATATGAGTGAAAGGTAGAATTTTAAATTTGAAATAAAGCAATATAATCTGCAGAAAATAACGATTACTAAAAATTTATAAAGAATAATTTTGATTTAGGAAATTTTACATATAAATTAACTGATAATAAATTTTTAAAAATATTTGCAAATTGAAAATTTAACAAAAAAATCAATAACGTTCAAGGCAAACAAATATCTTGCTAACGTTACACTAACGGTGAATACAATTTTTCTCACTCCACTAACTTTCCATTACAGGTATTATTTTAAAATTCCGGTACTATGGAGTAAAAATTTCCATCACTAATTCAAATACAATAAATTTTCAATCGTTAATTCTCTATTATTGAATTTTAATTACACTTGATTTTTTAAAACGCGTTGTTTGATTCGTTTTTGAATTTAAATCAGGGTGTCCCAGAGGGAGGCTGGAGGGGGGTTCCCCCCCCCAAGAATTCTGGAAAAGTTGACCCCCCCTACCTAAAAAATGAAAAGTGACATCTCTATGGGGGAAAAATTTTTTTTAATGTTTTTTTGACCGATGGCAGAAAAATTGTCGCTTAAATCCGAGTAGTTTGACCCCCCCCTAAAATTTTTGAAAAGTCTGAAAGTAACCTACCCCCAGACCAACACAGTCTGGGACACCCTGATTTAAATAAATATGAAAATTTTATACTTCAAAATAAATTTTGGAAAAAATAATTTTAGTTAAAAGTCGACTATCTATCGGTTAAAAAAGAAGTAAAGAGTAAAAAATAAGAATATTTCCTAACTTTAGCTTTTAAGTATTACTTTTTTTACATTGCTAATAAATCTGAATATTTTCTTCTATTTAATAAATATTTGGTTAAAATACGTTCTATTACAGAGTTAGATTGAGTTGACTCCTCCAAAAATATCAAAAAATTCTAATCATGCCCAATATTTTGAAAATTTAATGATGAAAAGTTGAAAGTTTTTGTAAGGAAAAAAATAACATCAAAACTAAATTTTCGTAATCCCCAATATTTTTTGAGTAAAAGCTCATAAATTGTCTTTTAACTTCGGTCAGATTTGTAAGTGGTGTATCCTAGAATTCATTTAAAAAATTTTTTATATGACTTTTTAGACAGATATATGGATTTTGGTATGTCCGTCCGTCCGTCCGTCCGCACTCTTATTCTAATTAAGGGATTTTTACCGATTCCTTATTCTAATTAAGGGATTTTCTGATCAAAAATGGGTCAAAAGTCGGGTAAAAATAGGCAAAAAACAGGTTAAAATGGGAAAAATAAGGCAAAAATGACAAAAAATAGTTGAAAATTGTGAACGGGAGCTTACATTTTTATATCAAAACAGTCTAATTTATGTCATAAAGAGTAAAATAAGGGTAAAAATAGCTAAAATATGACCAAAAAGGGTAAAATAGATAAAAATTTGAACGGGATATTCCGTTTTTAAAGTAACATTACGGGAAAATATGACCAAAATAGGGTAAAATAGCTAAAAATCTAAACGGGATGTTCCGTTTTTAAAGTAACATGATGGGAAAATATGACCAAAATAGGGTAATAATAGGCAAAAATTAATAATAATTCTTGGCGGAATTTTCCGAAATTAAAAGTAAAAACCTTAACTATAGTAAAAATTATATAAAATAATGGAAGCGAGAGAACGAAGTGAGCGAGCGACCATAAAATTACTGAAACCAACTTTACAAAGTCAAATATTATGCCCGTATCGATCTTGTTTTGAACATGATTTTAAGCTATTTTGTTCAAAGATGAAAAAAATAGCTAAACTGATTACACCGCACGAGAGCAGGCATGTCAAGCACTGTGACACTTTTTTCATTTTCCGGCATAAAAACTTACTATATGATGTCACAACACATACATGTTACAAAATGAGTATATGGTTTACTTATCTATATGTTTGTGTTGTAACGCCATATAGTCTTTTTTTATGCCGGAAAATGAAAAAAGTGTCACAGTGCTTAACATGCCTGTTTTGAAGTCATTATGGTAAAACTCAAAATCCAAATGCTAATTAATAAATTAATATTGATTTATTAAACTGATGAGATATGTCTGACAAAGCCTTACTAAAGCATAGATTTGTTGCCATAGCCAAAATCAATTTTAAAATAAACAAAATCAGTTAAAAATTGGTAAACATGTACTCAATAAAACATTTTACAGTAAAATGAACATGTGGTAGATATTAGATATAGGATTTATTTATATAATGCTAATAGAAATGTATAACAAGAATAATAATTTTTACGTTACGCAACTTTTAATGCTATGTTATTCATGTAAATTCGAAAATAAAACTATTTTAATATAATTAAGAACACGTTTGCTATACACAGAATAAAAATAAATTTTACTTAATTGACATCGAGTGGAATTTCTTTTTAGTTAAGAATAAAGCCAGTATAATATTAAAATTTTTTTTATTGAAATATTGATTATAATTAGAGGCAGTAAAAATCGTTAGAAAAAAACGTGCAAAATCGTTTATTAATCGTTAAAATAAGTGTTGAATATCGTTTGAAAAATTTTAATTTTTAGTTCAATAATGAATTCTAATACACTATTTTCTAAGACATTAGGTTATATTCATAGAATCGCTTTCAATTATTTCTAAAAAATACGTTATAAATCAAAAAATATCTCTCAAGATTAACAGAGTCTATTTTTTTCTTCCAAAGTAACATAGATTGATGTAAATTAAATTAAATCTGAAATTTTTCTAAATAGTTATTCCAATTTATTAGCATATTCAATACCATTTATGAAATGTCGAATTTAAAAATTGAAAATTCTTTTAAAACTTTAAAAATCGTTAATTATTTCAAAAATCGTTCGATATTTCAAAAATCGTTTAATTTGTTTACGTAGATTTCATTAGTTAGGGTTTAAAGTGGATTAATTACTCGTTTGTAATAGAAATTAGAACAGTCAATAGTTAATTAACGATTTTAACAGTCCTAATTATAATATTGTTTTATAAGCCCATATATTGAATATATATTTAATTAAGACAACTAAAATAATGATTTATAAAAAGTTAATTTTAATAATTTTTATTTATTTTTTATTGATAACTAAAGTAATGAAAAATTTTATTTTGTATACAAAAAATTGTATACATTATTAAGCCAAAATAATGAATATAGTATTGAATATAAATGTAAAATATTTATTTATATTTTAATACTTCTGCGGAATTACAAAATATAAACAATCCCAACAGCACTTTGAGCGCATATAATATTTTTACCGTAAATGTTATATAATTGGGGATTTATTAATGCCTCAATTAGTATTTCCTTTAATTGCCACTAAATTTTATTTTATTAATCTAGAAATGGATGGATGTTAATCTAGATCTAAAACTATCCAGACAAATGGATGGATGCCCCCGAAGATGTAAGGAATGGGCACGTGGAGCTTTATATGGCGATAAAGAAGACATACGACTGCCTTGCAAATCCCGCAACTCGTCGTCAATACGATAGGCGTCGAAATAAGTAACTCCTGCGACAACAACGCAGAGCCGATCGCGCTCAAAGAAATGCAGACGTGCTATTTAATCTCAACCTTAAAAAAAGATCTTTTTCCGTCATGTTTTCCTACAATACTAAAATATACAATTTTTACTAACTAATATTATGGTAAGCAGTTATTATAACTTATAATAATAAAACAATTTGAAAAATGGCTAGATTTCTCACGATTTGAAAAATGGTTATAAAGTTAACCTCTACTTATGTATAATTTATATATGCCTTAAAATAAGGTCTTGAGATTGAATTGAGAATTTCGAGCTCTTAAGCATTCCACTATACATTTTTCATGCGCATTGTTGTCGTCGAAGTTTTTACAGCTCAATCCTACTCAAAAAAACCGCTTTACCCTTTTATGGCGTAAAACGTACTGCCGATTCAACAAGCATTGTTTATTTTTATTAGCGAAACAATATTTTAGATGCCCTTCATTATGAACAATTGCATGAATATATACTATTGACCACACATTTTGTAAACATAGACTTTCTTATTTCGAGTTAGTTTAGTTGTTTAAATTATACATTTTTGGCCGAGCATATCAATGCCATGCACTTTTCTTGTATGGATCAATTGTATTGTATTAATGAAAATGATTTATAATCACTAAATCTGTTTAACTCAATAGCTCTCATTAGTTAAAGCTAATAACCTGTAAACTGTTCTATTAATGCAAATTATAAGTTTATTGTGGCACGTCTATAATAATATAAATTGCATGGCATTTGTGGACGTTATTGATGTGTGAGACTATTAAATGATAACTTCCTCTTCCGTATAACGCATTGGTTTTTGTTTTTACTATTGATTTCATAAATTAACGTTAATATTTTTTTGATTGTTTTAATTAATTATAATTGTGTTTCAAATACGGTATGTATTATTTAGATAAATATAATGTAATATATATTTAACTCAAATAATAGCAATTGATGAACAACAAAATTTTATATATTTATTTAACACGAATTTTCATTAAATTTGACTGTAATTACATTTAATTACAATGAAGTAAAATATTTATTGAATTTTTATCGTACGATAAAAACCTTGTTTCGGCGAAACATTCAATAATTACATTGCTCTATGCATAATTTTGTTATGCATGTCCAAACTATATCTCTCTTAAATTCACTGATTGCCAAAAATATCAACAAATCTAATAAATACGTCACATTAATACAAGTATCTAATTATAGGTATCACAACCACAACCAAAGTGTTTATAATGGCTGAATCGCAAATCAACGGAAAACTATATGACCCAAAGTCGAAAGAAGTGCAACAAAAATATCTAAATAAAGGTAAGAGCGATGATATCATTAATGTCTTATGCGATTATTCTATTATCGTTATGCCAGCAAAAAGTAAACAAAACATTAGTGAATTGAATAACAATTTAGTATTGAATTTTATATGAAAATTAGTTGTATAATATTACGGACACAAAGTCGTTACAAATTTAATAAAAGTATACGTGAAATATGGTGAAAAGCCTACTTTTGCTAGTTTTAGGATTGAGAATAGTAGACCTTTAATTGAATATTTATAAAAATATTTATTTTATTAAAATAGACTAATGTTTTGTGCTAAAAATAGACAATGATATACAATATTCGAATCTTATATATAATTTGCGTTTTTCCATAAGATGTTCAAAAACCACAATTAATCGATACAGACTTGAAATTAAATGTCGTGGATAACTATTTTGAATCTGATATAATGAGAGAAATGCGGGAAATAGAGGAACTTAAAAAATATGTACGCGATGTTATCAAAAATACTATTCCAAAAGATGAGTCAAATGATGAGCACATTGAAGATGAAACCACATTAGATGATGACTTAACGTTATTTATAAATATTTATAGAAGTTATAAATTATCAGAAAATGACGAACAATGGCATTATTTTGAAAATGAAAGTTTTGTTCAATTAATATTTGAGCGACAGAATTGGCTAAAAGATTTTTTATTCTTTTTTCCCCTAATATTTGTGACTGGTTTGTACGAACAGAATGAAATGGAAGAGTTCTGGAATGGTTTAAGCGTTATTTTTAGCAATACGGACGCAATTCGCTATAAAGTAAATTACGAAAAACATTTAGACCATATATTAGAAAGTATTGTTCATGAATTTCCTGATTTCAATGAAAACATAAATTAAATAATTCTATTATTGCCGAAATAAATTTTATAATGTACCTCTAATTTTTACATTTTTATTAATCACGTTTTATTAAAAAAAAACATTTGGCTGTTCTTGAAATTATTTCAAATCATTTTTAATAGTCGTCGATAAACTTTTTTTGTAAAAATTTATGAACAACTATTTTCTGGCGTCTATTTTCTGATGTTCATTGTGTACTCTTTTTACTGAATATTAAATAAACTGTT